>BQNB010179112.1:0-12804 GCA_026074375.1 Tanacetum coccineum
ATTTTCGCTGAAATTTTTTATTAAATTCATGAAAATCTTCCCCAGCGACATGTCGCTGGGGGAAACGTTTCAATAACGTTTGACTAAAGATTCAACGAGAAAAAATGCCACGTCGGAGTATTTTGTCGTTTAGCGACTTTTCCCCAGCGACATATGTCGCTGGGGAAAAACGCGCTGGGGAAAGGGGCTTTTGTTGTAGTGTTGGGGACCATCTTACCCCCAATGGAGCTCCCCGATAAGATCCCTAATGGGGATCGGGGCGAGTTTTGGGCGTGGTTTGCTAGTCGGATTTGGGGATGGTCAGACCCGCCTTATTGCCATTCCTAGGTACGAGGTTGACTTCATAGTGGGGTAGCTGAGACGTGTCAAGAATCTGGTGAAAGAGTACAACTCCATTTAATGTTCTTCTATTGGAAACGTGACAACCTTACTTTGTGAACAATTCTGCGAATTGTGTACAAGTTTTTTACCAACTCGTAATAGGTAGTACTTTAATTCGAAAGTCTCTTTTTTCTCGCTCTTTTGCTTTATCGAAATGTCCCACCTAAAACACTTTAAGAGAAATTGAGCTATGCTTAGTTTGAAGTCTCAAAGAGTAATTAAGTTCATCAGGATATTGTCATCTCCTGACTCACTTCAAACCTTTAGCTAATTTCTTCTACATATCAGCTGATATTCATGACAGCCGATGAGTATGACTCCAAGTAATCTTCGACTTCTTTAACGATGTTTTTGACTTAAATATGCTGAGGTTGCTCGCTGAAGCTATGCTTTAGCGAGTTTTCATTCACTCACTGATATCTTATCAACGAGTCTTCATGATTTAGTATAATTAATGTTTAAATCTAGACAAAGACAATTGGATACTCAATTGGCGAACAATGTCTATTCAAAAGTGCAAGTATATGACATGAAATGATAATCAAAGAAAATAAGTTGCAGAGATATTGCTTGTTGTACGTGTTTATGATTGATCATCTATGACTTTAGATAATGTAATGATGAGATAATCCCTTTTGAAACTAAATAACAAAATGCATAGTGGTTGACACGTGACTCCAAAAATCTACTAGGTACTACTAGCTAACTAGATATCATGAAAATGACCGCAATGTATCACTAAGAGGATGAGGTATGGTAACGAAACAAGCTCGCCAAATCCACATGGCATACCCTCTCTCCTTTTCACTTGCTTTTCACCATATCACTCCCCTCTTGTCACTTCCAATTTTTTTGATAACTCGCCATTGCAGTGGCGAGCTTAATTTAAAAAAAACGTTTTTATTATTATTATATTTAATAATTTATGTGTTTGTGTGTGAGTGGTGGGGCCCAAATGAAGAGATATGAGGGTGTTATGAGTGAAGGGGTATTTTTGAGTGAGAGTGAGATGCTGATGTGACAGGCTGTGAGACCCGTTTCGTTTTGTGGCTTAAGCCACCATACCCCTTACTCTAAATGTCAAACTTGAAATGCCTATGTTTCACACTCCTATATTTGCACATATATATGTCCATGTGTATGCAATTAAAGTACACTCTCCTCCAAGTTCATATCATTATCTCTTTTTTTCTCCCTGAGATGTCAACATTGAACCAGCTTCTTGACCTCCAACAAGAACAAATTTGCTATGTGCAATGTGGTTTCTGCACCACAGTATTACTGGTAAACCCTAGCTAGCTTGTTCATATACACGCATTCACTTTGTTATCATTTAGGGTTCATTGTTTTGTCTCAAATCATTTTGATTTTTTTGCTTTGTTATCATATTTGTCTATATGCAGGTTAGTGTACCATATAGCTGTTTATCTATGGTGGTCACAGTCAAATGCGGTCATTGCACAAGTCTTCTTTCAGTCAACATGATGAGATCCACTTTCTTTCCTCCCCATCTCTTTTCTTCTCTTGATAATCAAGAAGAGGTGTGTCGATCTCTAATTTTCTCTTTGTTGCATTATGATCTTTTTCATGTTGATCGAAAACCTAGCATCGGCTTTTCCATGCAGCCAATGTTGGAAGTTAGTGGAGAAAATGAAGAAGTTCCTACTCAACAACCCTTGATCAACCATAGTTCTTTGTCCCCTCTCATCTCATCATCGTCGTCAGATAAAGACAATGATGATGATCTTGAACTAGTAAATCACATCGTCAACAAGCGTAAGCAAATTTAACTTATATATACACAGGTCTTAGTTGTAACTTGTAAGCACAATGATCATGTGAGCTAAAAAAGCACTATTGTATATAATAATGATACTATTAAGCACTTGATGTGTTTGCTTGCAGCCCCGGAGAAGAGGCTACGTGCCCCATCCGCGTATAACAAGTTCATCAAGTAATGTTATTCTTTAAGTTGATCATTATGCCGTTTTGATTTGTGTAATATTTGGGTGCTTAACTCAGTTAATATCTATATTATCAGAGAAGAGATTGGAAGGCTGAAGACACAACATCCCAACATGACTCATAAGCAAGCCTTTAGTACAGCTGCCAAGAATGTATGTTTTCTCAATGTACAGCAAGTACATATACCATATTTATGGAAATAAATAATTAATAAAACACATACACACATACACATGATGATATCATGTACTTATAACGTGAAGTTTGACTCTTGTTTCAGTGGGCTCATTCACCACAGGGTCAACATGATGAAGAAGATGAAGAAAAAGCAAAGTGCTCAGGTGATGAATCCACAGCTATGATCAAGGAGCTTGGTTCGAATGATCAGCCGTCTTGGGTTAACACGTGTGATAGAACTATCTAGTGAAAAAGCATGCTATGCATAAGAGGCTAGTGACTAATTAAGTAGTTAAAAGTTTCGTTATAATGCATGTGGTGATTATTTCAATTGATTTGGTTATATTGCGTCCCTAATTAATTAATCTAGTCAGTTAACGTATGATTACTTGGTGTATATCAGTATGCATGTACAATTTAAGTATGTATAGTAGTGCAAGCTAGGTTAGTCCATGTCTACAAACATACACTATCACATTATTGTTTGTGTGCAAAACGTCTCAAGAACATTGATAGATCCTAAGCAATATATATATGACACGTTAAACCAGCTGATCGAGTGAGCAAAGCCTATTGTTGGTGAATTTTAATAACCTGAAAGTTTTGAGCCATAGTGCAGCCGCAGACCCTTGAGTTCTGGAGACCCTATGTGAGCATCTTATTTTCTTTGTTTTGTACTGTTTATGGCTGAGTGAAAATTTGAAAACTACTGAATTAGGGGTCGTAGTTATAGATGAAATTATTTTTACATTTATTAAAGCAATTCTAAGTACAAGCTAGAAGACTTATTGGTGGTGAGTTTTGAGATCATATCGACCCCAAAATTTTGAGGCTTGTGGTACGTCGCACTTGCACCCACAAAATCAACTATACATCGATAAAGATTCTTGTGTATGAAAATCCGTCTCACAACAATTAATAATTACTTTCCGGTGCACTATGCGTTTAATTTATCGGGATATACTTTGGGCTTAAATCGTTTATCATATAGCGTTAAGCTAGTTTATTTTGACTTCCGCTATTTTTTGGAACCAAATCAAAAAAGCTTCATTCTTGAGTAGCTAAGGCTAATTAACACTATCTATACACTTTTACCAAATAACAATAATGTCTTATCTGATGCATCTACTAAATGATTGGTAGAATTGTTTAAAAACTGATAAACAAGATGATATACCGATCTGAATCTCTCTAATACGAAAAAAACAAACTAAATAAAATATCAATCATTTTCGTGCAACTAAAAGCTCAAGTTAGTTGACACGGCGCGTGATGCGAAGAAAGATCTTCAGTAGCATGAAGTAATAATTCATAACACAGAAGATAGGAGGGGGCATGGCTTTCTGTTAGTCAAGACACTTAAATTTATACTTCACAAGGCAATGGTTCTTAACAGAAGACAGTAAATTGAAGGCATTCCTCTCTTAGGCAACATGAACAACTCTTTTAAAAATAACATTTTAGTTGTAAGGGACCCCAATGAGTTCTACAGAAGAAACGCATATTGTTCATTCCATTTTAAGATGCTGTTAGGGGTTCAATAATTTGTGAATTATTGATTTCTTGAGGCAATGAGTACTAGCTGGCCTAAGCTGCTCTTGTGGTTTGAAATGTAGAGTAGTATTCGATGATCCAAGAGTTCAATTCCCTGAATCATTATTTAGTGACAAATGATTGCGGACAAATCCACCTTGTTACTCAGCTAACATTTCTAAGTCTAAACCAAAGATTCGTTTCATTAGCTTTACTTGTTTAACCAAGATCAATACGTAAAATTCAGAATCTTATATAACTAATTTGGGCCATATAATGGAGAGAATCCTAAGTCTCTAGAAAGAAATTACCAAAGGTTAAAGAAAATTTATTATTAACAGAAATTTAGTTATAGAGAATATATTTAAGATGACAATAAACAAAATATATAATTTATTACATCTGCAACATAAAATCTTTATAAAAATACACCCAAACAATATAATTTTAGGAACCCTAATCACAATTCCGCGCGGACCCTTTGGAGTTATTGATTTGCAAGCTAGATGTATAACAAAAAAAATAAAAAAAAAAAAAAAAAAAAAAAATACACAAAAAAACAAAAAAAAAACAAAAAACAAGAAGCTCACTAAGCTCGTATCGGGTTTAAGGTGGGTCTGTTCTTGAACTATACATGACTTTCTTGCGTTTATTTTATATCTAAGAAGTGATTGATAATGGGACTAATAGGGTAACTCAATTCAGACAAGTAAAAAGAAAACGAGGTTTAATTTCATCAAACCAGACGAGCAGATTTGTGATTGGCTAGATTTAAAGACCAAAGTATCATTAAATAAAAATCTGCCATATAAATAGAAGACTCAATAATTTTTTTTTTCTTTTCTTTTTTTCTCTTTTTTTTTTTTTTCTCTCTTTCTTATTTTACGGTGGAGGTTCATTCTCCCAAATCTTAGGTGTTTTATGAGCATGTATCATGCAAATGCAAATAACACTATTTAAAACCAATAAAACTTAACCGTTAGTAACGTAAACAACTTCTTTGTCGTGTGTATGATTGACATTGACTTTGATGTTATTATTTGTTTTACAAGTAAATCGTTCCGCAACCAAGAGCATGTATGATAGCTCTGAATCTTAGGTACCTTGGCTGAAGATAACTTGAGTCTAAGACTCTGAGATAAAGAAAGAAAAGACCATTAGCCTCGCTCTGGGGTGATCCAGGAAACCAAGCTCAGGGCTAGTGAGAGATAAGTATATGATATTGGAGCCGGAGGGGAACTTGAGTACCTGAGAGTAAGAAAGAAAGACGCATTAGCCTCGCTCTGGGGTGATCCCAGGACCAAGCTCAGGCGTGAGAGTAAGTATATGTTGGAGCCGGATGGGCGTGAAATAGTATGTGTGTGAGAATGCAATTAATGCTGCCCCAATAGCAGTAAATGAGAGGTATTTATACTACCTGCGCCACTGTAGCAATGTACAGTTTCTGACACTTGGGAATTAAGGAAGCCAGGCTAGTCCTAGCTTTTGTGTCAGTCGGCGGCGTTGCGTGTAGACATAGTCCCGCAAATCCTGGGATGGAGACGCCCTTATGGGCACCTGCTATTGACCACTAGTCCGAAGAGGTGTTCTAGTTTCCTTGAACTTAACGCTTTGTCTTTTATCTGGTCTCTTCGAATGTGCCCTTTCGGAGTGGTTATGCTCCCTTCGAATGTCGTGCCTGTCCGGATATATACACGGACATGTCCCTCCACCCAGTATTGTGTTATTAGTTGAAGACTAATGAGACAATACTTAACGTGTTTTACGCATTTTCTCCCCTTTGAAATTTTCCTTTACTGTTTTCTTCATTTCATTATTATTTACGTAGTGACAAAAATCATAATTACAGCCGGTTAAAAATCATAATTGCTGGGGTTAAAACAAGGGTAACCACACACGTGTCCTTCACTTCCCAACGAGTGGTGGAGATCGTGCCACGTCAGGCGTCTGACACGACGCGTCGTTTCATGTTCCCTTTTTCCCCTATAAATAGACGACCTCCCACATTTTTACTGCGTGTTTTCCTTCCCCCGAACGTCCTTTCATGATCTTTGGCTTCATCTCTCAGGTATACCTTTCCTCTCTGTTTATCTTTTAATATTATCCGTCCCCTTCAGTATCTTTGACAATGTCCGAGAAAGATCAGACCGCTGACGTTGCGGCCTTACCCAAATTTGACATGCCATCTTATGAGTCTGAGATGACTACTAAAGACGTTAAAGCGCTGACGCTCCGACACGGCATCCCTTTAGATCTACATCATGTTGCTCTTACTAAGGGATAGACTATGGACAAATTGTCGGACGACATGATAGGGTTATACGAACAATATTTTAAGTTTTTGGGGATACGAGTGCCTTTTTCTGCCTTCCTATTGGCTGTTATCAAGCATTTCTACGTACATATTTCTCAGCTTGTGCCGTTAGGGTTGAACCGATTGACTATGTTTGAGCTATATTGTCGGAGTCTGAATATTGTCCCTTCCATAAACTTGTTCCGCGTTTTTTATAAAGTTAGTAAATAAGGGCACTTGTTCTCTTTCGAGAAAAGGACCGGGAAGAGTGTCGGTGGTCAAATATTCCGTGAGACCTTCTCTGGCTTGAAAGGGTGGAAAAAGAGGTTTTTCTTTCTGGACAGGAGAGCTATAGCAGACGCTATGGCTTGGAGGCATCACGATTCTGATGTCAATGACCCTGTTCCGGAGGGTGGCTTAAACGTTTCGGATGTGCAAACATTAACCGAACAGATCATGGATCTTCGACCCATGCCTTTCGAGCTTCTTTTTCATGGAGGGCTAACTACTACTGTGTTTAAAGATACCGAGGGGAATGGTAATGTTTTGTAGTTTGTCCTTAAGTATGAGATTGCTTCGACGTGCTTTAACATTTTACTTTTTCCTTTGGCAGTGATCACTATGTCTGAATACCTATGCTTCCCTTTTTTGTCTGGCACTTCTATTTCGAAAGGATCTGCCCTCACTCCTCAAGATCACGTCGAGCAGCACATCACCTGTCCTCTTTTAGTGGATCAACCCATTCCAGAAAAAATGAACCATCAAAAAGAGGTCGAAGTGGAGGATCCCAAAATTGTTGCGATTCGTAAGAGAAAAGCGCGGGCAGCAGCCAAGAAAAGGGAGAAAAAGAAACAAGGTGGTGATGGTGAAGAAAGCTCTCATCCTAAAACTAAGCGAAGAAAAATTGCTAATTGTAAGGACGGGTCTGCTGCCTCTGAGTCCACCTCCTCACCGAAACCCATTCGAACCTTTAATCTCACTCAACCTTCTGGTGCCGTTGCTGCGATAGCTGAGTCGCGGGAGGATCGTTCTCCTCGTGAGTCCCTTCATGACTCAGCCGATCGCTCTGTGCATAACTATTTTGATGCCTATCATGACGAGGAGACGAATACCCTTCGGCTTGGGTCCTCCGGTGATCAATCTGGTAAGGCTTTGATCAATATTAACACCGAAGTGATTCAACCTTCTCCGACACACCAGAATGCTCATCGTAGTCCTACAGTTAAAAAGACTGCTACCCCTCGAATGATTGCTCCACAAGGTATATTCGGCTCTATGTTCTGCTAATCCCTTCTTTTTTTTATGAGACTAACTTGTTAAGATTAATGTTTTCTTAAACTTAGTACCGACAGTACAAATAGTTAGTACTGTCAGTTATACTTAGTACCGACAGTACAAAATAGTTAGTACTGTTAGTTAGTTAGTACCGTTAGTAGTAAGTTAGTTAGTACCGTTGAGAAGATATTTAAAAGATATTTATGAGATATTTTAGAAAAAGATATGTAAGCCTTTTAGGGTTATCCTTGATATATAAAAGGAACCCTAGGCATAGTTAGACAGATGATCATAGAGTTCTACACAAGATAATACAGAACACATAGTTATCATAGTTAGCAATCTGCAATTCTCAAGAACACTTTAACAAAGTTGTTATTCAGTTGTTCATTGTTCTTCTTAGTACCTGTGTTAAGATTCCGCATTAACATATTGTATTCATAGTCATTGTTTCTACATAGTCATTTGTATTTATACATCTTGGCTATCATCCTTTATAGGCTGCAAAGATCCTTTCAGTTTTGACAAGGACCTTCATACCTGTTCTCCTTTCTTCGTAGGTGCTAATACTGAGGCGGGTGAGTCGTCCCGCGGGAATGTTTTTTATGTGCCAGAATGGTCCATTTATCGGAGATGTCATGTGGATAACGCTATGTGGTGCAAAGAGCTTATGGTCCATTTGGCACCTCTAGCGGCCCAGGAGGAATCAAATGCTCTCAATAATGCCACAACCCTTGAGCGAGCTTGGTTCTCCTTAGCACGAGGGGCTTTGGCCCAGACTGATATTCTTGAGAGGTTTAAGAACCTCCAAGCTGACTTTGGTGAACTCGCCGAGAGCCATGCGGAGTGTGGGGACTTGGCTGGGAAACTTGGTCAGGCTAGGTTGGACTTGTCGCATACCTCTGATCTTTATAATTCCCTATCTGATCGGTATAAGGCATTCAAAAGTGAGCATGAGGGTTGTGCTAGAAAGCTTGAGGGGTTAGAAAACCATAATAGAGAACTGTCTCAGATGAATAAGGATCAAGCCCTTCGGATCAAAGAGTTGGAGGACACATTGGATAAGAAAGATTCTGCCCTTGTTTATGCTGAGAGGATCAACACCGAACGGGCTCAAGAGAAAGAAAAACTGGTCTCTCAACTTGGCAGAGCAGAGATGGAAAAGTTTGATTGTATATGCAAGCTTCTTCCTACTATGGTCTGGCGTCTTCTTCAGAGCCATGAGTACAAGCAAAGTTTGTCCGAACCTTTTAACCTGGCTATCCAAGCTGGATGGGGCAAAGGACTTACCGAGGAGCGATCCGAAGAAGACCTCTTAGAACTTATGGGTAGAATGGAGGGTTTTGATGCTTATGCCGACAAGAAGATGAAAGTCGAGTATGACAAACTATTTGAGAAATAATATCCTTATGTGGAGAAGATTTCCCGCGGCTTCCGTCATTCCGTTTCTGACCTCCTCACAGACAAGCTCCTCCTAGCAAACCTTCCTCCGGGAAAGCTCCTTCAACTTCTGCTCCTCGAGGGTCTTGATTGCTCATCCCTTTATGGTTTATTTTGTCTCTTGGAACACTTGTTGGTTATGATAAGTATTGGCGTGCCGTTTTGTATTTGAGCACTTTGTAATCATCTATGCCGGACATGTGACAAGTTTATTTTGTT
Source organism: Tanacetum coccineum (assembly GCA_026074375.1). Taxonomy (NCBI): domain Eukaryota; kingdom Viridiplantae; phylum Streptophyta; class Magnoliopsida; order Asterales; family Asteraceae; genus Tanacetum; species Tanacetum coccineum. The sequence continues at coordinate 9,284 of BQNB010179112.1, forward strand.
TTGTTGTATGACCAGTTTATTTGAACACTAATTACCTATATCGAATGGGAGTTTTTGTAATGCTTTTGTGTCCCCTTTCCTTTATGTCTATTACCTTATATTGTGAGGTAAGCAATGATCCTTTTTGTGTGGGTTTGCCCCTCGGTTTTCGACCGACGGAGAATGTTCATTCCATGTTGTACCTTACAGGGTACGGAGTGCCTTTGGGTGTTAAGCCCAGGCTTGCCCCCTAGACTTTAGTCTATGGGTATATAACATTTTGCGGGTTGTACCCTGGCTCACCCCTTTAACTTTAGCCTGTGGGGTTTAATTAGCCTTTAGGGTACTATGCCCTTATTCATCCCTTTGGCCGATGGGGTATATAAAGCCGTTCGGTGCTATGCACATGCTCGTCTCTTTGACTTTAGTCTGTGGGGGATATTATGCCTTTCGGTGCTATGCACTCTGGCTCATCCCTTTGACCTATAGTCTATGGGGTTCATAATATGTTTTTCAACTGACCAAAGGTAGCGAGCCATCCGGTCAAGAAATCATTCAGCACAATTCATTCAGAAAATTTGCCCCCTCTTAAGGAGTTGGATAGGAGGCATCGTCATTCATTTAATTAGTCATAGTTCATACAATTGTAATTAAAATAACTTCTACATATAACACTTGCGGAGATTAATAACGTGTCAGGTGCGAGGAACCTCCTTGTCTTCCAAAGTTTGTAACTTGTAGGAACCGTTTTCATATGCTTCCACGACCCTGTATGGTCCTTCCCACTTTGGTCCTAGCTTGCCTTGATCCTTCACCCTGCTTGCCTCGTTTCTTCGGAACACAAACTCTCCAGGTCTAAAGACTGTTGGTCGGACTTTCTTGTTATAATATTGCTCCATCTTTGTCTTGTATCTTGCTTCCCTAATAGCAGACGTTTCCCTCCTTTCTTGCAATAGATCCAAATTCAAACACATCTCTTCTTTATTGTATTCTTCTCTAATCATCAAAGTTCGATAAGTGGGAATGCTTATCTCAGCAGGAATGACTGCCTCACTGCCATAGGTAAGACTGAATGGTGTCTTTTCGTTACTTTGTTTGATTGAAGTTCGATGTGCCCACAAGACATTTGGCAATTCGTCAACCCATCCGACCTTTTCCCTTTCGAGGCGGGTTTTGATGCCTTCCATCAGACTCCTGTTGGCTCTTTCTACTAGCCCGTTTGCTTAAGGATGTGCTACCGCCGTGTTTATCTGGTGAATTTCGAACCTCTCACACCAGCTTTTGAATGGGTCGTTTACCAACTATGCTCCGTTGTCGGTAACGATGATCTGAGGCAACCCAAACCTGCAAATTATATTGTTCATGACAAAACGTACTACCTCCTTGCTAGTGATCTTCACCAGTGGCTTAGCTTTTATCCATTTGGTGAAGTAGTCAATTGCCACGATTACGAATTTGGCTCCTCTTCTTGCCGGTGGTAGTGGTCGAGAATGTCCATGCCTAACTAGTAGAACGACCAAGGGGCCATGATGGACGTCATAAGGGTTTTCGGTAGTCTCAGCACTGGGGCATGTATTTGGCATGAGTTACATTTTTCTACCTCTTTCTTGGCATCTTCATGCATCGTAGGCCAGTAGTATCCTTGTCTGATCGCCTTTCTCACTACAGCTCGTGGACCCACGTGCATACCACAAGATCCTATGTGAATCTCCTGTATGACATAGTTGGCCTGTAATAGACCCACACATCTTAACATGGGTACTAAGTATCCCTTCTTGAAAAGTATTCCGGATTCCATGGCGTATTGACCAATCTTGGCTCGTAAACATCATGATTCGTTCTTATCTTTTGGCCATATTCCCTCCAGACACCGCCTGATGGGGGTCATCCAATTGTCCCCTTCTTCTTTTACTATGGTGTGTATTTCTTGACCCTCCGTTGATCGTTCGTTGAGGACCTTCACTAACACCTCTTTCGTCAAATGATTGAACGTTACCAAAGCAAGCTTGCTTAGCACATCTGCCTTTTGGTTCATATTCCTAGGGATGTTTTGATCAAGAATGATTTAAATCCGGAAGCATACTCCTTTGCCTTTGCTAGGTACTTTATCATACTGTCCTTGCTGGCTTCGTAACTTCCATTGATCTGGCTTGCCACCAGTTTAGAATCGACTTTGACTTCTATGTTTGATATGTTTATCTGACGAGCTATTCTTAACCCTGCTAGAAGGGCTTCATATTCAGCCTCATTGTTAGTGCTCGGAAAGGTAAGACAAAGGGCATAGGTGTATTCAATGCCACCGGGTCCTATTAGGACCAAACCTGCCCCCGATCCTTTCAGACTAGAGGCTCCATCGGTAAACAAAGTCCAGCTTTCGGTGTCGTCTTTTTCCTGGGGTACATTCGGCATTCGGAAGTACGATTCCTCCTTTTCCCCTTTCGGTGCTTCTAAGAGAAAATCCGCCAAGACCTGCCCCTTCACCGCGTTGCGAGGTATGAATATGATGTTATATGTTCCCAGCTCGACAGCATATTTCGCCAGTTTTCTGGAGGTCTCAGTTTTATTGAGGATTTTTTTGATTGGTTGATCAGTGATGACTTTTACCGGATAGGCCTCGAAATACCTCCTCAGTCTTCTAGTTATGTGGATCAAAGAAAGGGCCAACTTCTCCATGGGGGCATAGTTCCTTTCGGATTCATTCAGTGTCCTGCTTACGTATTGAACGGGACATTGCCTTCCCTTTCTGTCGGTTAAAAGAACTGTGCTCACAGCCTCTGCTGATACTGCTAAGTATGCGTAAAGGGTTTCTTTTTTCCCGTGGTGGAGTTAACGATGGGAGATTTGTAGGATCCCGTATAACACTTCACTTCATATAACAAACCACGAATCGATCAAGAAAATAGATGGAGAAAGTGAGTTGATTTAGAGAGAGAAAGAGGAGAGAGAGTTGAGAGAGAAATTAGAGAAGGAAGAAAATGGAATTTTTATTAATGAACCAACTTCCTTTTCCTAGGTGGAAAAGGTTACTTATATACCCCGACACATTAAGTGACGTTCGGGATATTTGACTAGGACCCGGGCTCGGGTTTTGCTTGGGATTAAACCCAAAACATATACAATATTAGATTAACTATCGAGCCCGATTCCCGATACTTTCCTATTACAACGTTAACTAATTGATTGACCGAGACTTAAATACATAATGAACGAACTTCATGTTCGACTCAATATTTTGAGGCTAACAATCTCCCCCGAAGTGAGTTCATTGATGACACTCCTTCATGAGATCATGAGATTGCTTTTGTCGTTAAGCTCATATGGTCTTGGTCTTTCTCTTTGTTATTTGTTGTAGGCTTGTTCCTTCATGCTTTGCGATCTTGACTTTGAGCCTTCGTCATTGTCTTTCGACTTTGTCTTTTAGTTCGAGATCTTTAAATCTTGTTCCTTGCTTGTTTTGTAGTCTTTGCCATCTTGTGATCTTGTGTCTTTGACCAACATTCTCATACTATGCCTCATCTTGAAAGCTTCAAATCAGAGTTAGC
>BQNB010179113.1:2708-12804 GCA_026074375.1 Tanacetum coccineum
CCTACGCTTTGAGCTGGAAACCCAGTCAAGGAGATTCTTTGAATCTACCTGATCACAGGTACAGTATTTATACTGTAAAATGTCCTTATGGAACCGGAGGTTAATCTAACCAAATCCGGACGAATGACAAAGCCATATTCGTCTACACGCTTTATTGCTAACTGTTTTATTTTAGGATACATAAAGATAGAGATAGTGATGCCTCATTCCAGCTGGAGTCGGATTCATTACCACATGCTCATGCTCAAAATACAAAGATATACTATAAGCATCAAGATTCAAGAATCATGAAAGCTCAAGAATTAAAGACAAAGACTTCCGCACAAACTCTGATATACAAGATCTTCCTTCAAAGATATCAAGTCTATCAAGGGAGATTGTTAGCAAGCTTTCAAGATGATGCAAAGTATGAGCATGTTGGTTAAGATACAAGATCGCAAAGTGGCAAAGACGATCAAGACGAAAAGATAAAGGTTTAAAGATCTCAGACAAAAAAGACAAAGTCAAAAGACAATGACAAAGGCTCAAGATCAAAGATCACAAAGCATGAAGGAATAAGCCTACAACGTAAACAGAGACAAAGATCACAAGAGCTCAACGACAAAAGCAATCTCATTGATCTCACGAAGGAGTGTCACAATGAACTCACTTCGGGGGAGATTATTAGCCTCAAATAATGAGTCAAACACGGAAGTTCGTTCATTTAGAATATTAAGTCTCGGTCATTCTAATATGTAATGTTGTAATAGGCTAGAACGGGTAAACGGGCTCATTTAATGTAATCTAACCGGTCACGTGTATCAGGCGAATGCCCAAGTAAACTCGAGCCCGGCCCATAGAATAACTAAAGGCATGAAATCCTTTTAGTTAGATACATATACACCTCACCAAGGAAGGTGAGGTGGTTGGTTCATTTGTAACTCTTTTCTTTTGCAACTAATCCTCCCATTTCTAGTTTCTCTCTCTAGCTTTCTCTTACTACCTCTCTTTACAATTCTTCTCATCTCCTAATCTTAATTTCTTATTCATAATATGAAGTGAAGTGATTTATTGGTTACCTGAAAATGACTTGTAATCCTACTCTTCTAATCCTACTCTCATCTCCTAATCTTAATTTCACAGTTATACAACTTCTAATCCTACTCCCATCCTCCATCTCCAATCAACATGACTCGAAACAATTTAAATACATGAATGATCTCAGATTTGTACAACTTTCATTTCCAATCTTTTTAGATTTGTTTAGTTGAACACAAAATCATCATAGATCATTGTAGGTATAAAACCCCTCATTCAATTTATGAAAATCAAGAAAGACTCATGACAATTATGTTATAGTCAATTCTTTATTTCGATTGTCATACTCAAACAAAAGTAAACCTACCCGAGACCATATAAATGATCTTGTAGCCGACAATCTTTAATCGTATTTCATGGGTTCTTTGTGGCGGATGAATCATGAAGGGTTTATAGATCAGTGTGCTCATTTATATGTATTCAAAGATGATGGGAGATTTTTTTTCTTCTTTCTTGCGTTTAAAATGATTTAGATATATTGAGTTATTGGTTTGGGAGAGAAACTCAGATAGGGGCGTTGATAAAGATTAGGGTTATGGTTTCCCTAATTAAAAGGAGCTGGTAATATATTAGGTAATGGATCGGGTTTTTTTGTCTCTCTACTTGATATGGGCCCATTGATTTATGCTCAAGTGATTGGGAGCCTGGTCTATTAAATAAATCAAGGCGGAAATTTCATATGTTTCTATGTAGGCTTATTTTTGTTGTTTATTGGCTGATGGGTGTTGACAGAGACTCGAGTATAAATAGGTTTTCTTTTGTATGACTTGAGCTGACAGGTTACCGAAAGTTGGGCCAGGCTTGTGAATAGATTTATTCGGATTAGTCGTGTATAAGCAATGGTCCGAGTTACTAAAAAAACACTTCACGACAAGTTTAATTAGAAAATGTAGATCATGTGGACGTCATTCAACACAACATTTTGTCTACGTTTAACGATTTCTTTGAACAGAACAATCTCAATCAAACATGATACATAACGGCTTAAACGATTCTGAAAGATTCAATATAATGCTCAAATGGATAGAGATTCGGCATACTACGAAGACAAGGTGTTCTCGAAGTTTTGATTTGGTAATCCCTTATTTAATAGATTGACGCTTGTAGGTTTACGAAGGTGTCTACTATTTAATCATCGAGACTTCCTTCTTTTTACTAACCCTTTCTTCTATAACCCCAATATATCGAGATGATGGAACCTTGCTTGTACGTATAATAACTATGATTGAGAATTGAATTTTCTAGGTACAGAAGTTAGGGGTGGGTTGGTTGCCAGACCTGGATAATATCCCTTAAAAGAGGTTTACGTTGTCGTTCTCAGTGTCACACGCAGAGAAGTAGATGGGTTAATTTCAAGAAGGTGTTGTACTTCTTATACTTTCTCCCTAATAGTGGGTCGTGATAGGTACTTATTGATTTAATCTTGCACGTTACTTCAATCAAAACAGTGCCAAGCTTAAGTAACAAAAATTTGGGGGAATTCACATTCATTTTCACAAGTTTGGTATATCGGGTTACTTGCACAGTGATTCACAACAATAGCTAGACGGAATACGAGTTGTTAGTTAGCCAGAGAGTTTAAGGGTTGATGATATAATCAACTCAATTCTCATGGGATTCAAGGACAAAGGTATTCACAGTTTTAAGCAAGATTCTCAAAAGTTCTTCAACGACATTCATATACAAGTCTTTGATTATACTCAAGTTTTCTTGTTCTTTCTCGCGGATCTCCTCTACTGTTTGGAAGATATAGTGGGGTATTGCTTTGTTTGGATTTCAAGATTGTGTTAAGAACAAGAACTTCTTGAGTATATGTGCGTACCTCAACAATGATTGCTTCGAGTGTTCGAAATCCATCATGAGGGATTATGTGTACATCCGAGAACTTAGAGTGACTTTGATGTGAACATGTCACTTCCAGTGGGGAAAGTCAAGTGTATACTACTTTACAAATATGGTATATTGAAGTATTTCTGATATTGTGAGAAGAATTGTTGCTGATTTCTCGCGCCGCTTGTCCCTGTTTATCTTTGCGCACCCCCGAAGAATTTCACCAAGCCCTAATGGAAAGGACCCACAAGTAGTATTTTGTGTGGTTTGACTTCTTCAAATTTCCGCTGTGCACGTCAATGACAAGTAGAAGATTGTTTAAGCTACTTTAAAGTTTCAGAATATGCTTACAGATTTAGGGGATGTTGTTTGGGGGGAAGCCTCGATTCAGAATCTTCACACAGAAAGAAGTCTATGAGAAAGCTTTCAAGACATGCCTGCATGAGAATTGGGGAGGAATGTTAATCCAACTCATTCATTATATACAGGTTCTTAGAACAAGTAAAGATCAATGAAGATCCAAGATGGGTACAAGTTTGCAAGACAAGGAGAACTCAGACGACGAACTTAGCTTTGGAAGCTACTTTTATTTTATTGTAATTGAGTACTTGATATGGAACTCTTGTAAGTAATTCCGTATGTGTCCACTAATTGGGATGATTGTCTAGCCTTAAAATATGGTGTACAAACACGGAATTATATCAGTTTATTTATAGCGTGTCACATAGGGACTAATAATGACTAGTTACGATAGTTATGTAGCACTAGGACTATAAATACCCCCTCCATACTTCCATAGAGGGGTGAAGCTCACATTTGTAAAAGTGTGTGTGTGTGTGTGTGTGTGTATTTTCTCTCTAGCTTACACACATCTTCCCATCTCTTTCACCTTATTCTATAATAATATGGCTACACATTTATTTCACTTTATCCAACCTCCAGATCTGCTTTAATCCCTGATATTACATGTCATTTATATTCTACATCATATTAGTGGATAATTAGGCCCAATCCTAATTAGATGGATTAGGCTCAAACTCGGTTTGTGGGTTGGGTCCATTTGGGTTTTTAGGTTATGTAACCTCTAGGGGTGTAAACGAACCAGACGAAGACAGACGAAGTCTTGTTCATGTTCGTTCATTTAATTTTAACCGAACAAATAAACGAACACGATCACTTAAACAAACGAATTTTCTTGTTCATGTTTGTTTATTAAGAAGATAAGGTTGTTCATGTTCGTTCATTAAGCAATAAACGAACGGACATATATGAATGTAGACTAATGAACATAAAAGTTATACAAATATATGTAATATTGTCTTTTATAAGTGTTGTTTTGTTTAACTAAAGTAATTTTAATAGTATATGATAAAACGATGCGATATATGAAAAGGAAAAAAAATGAATGTTAACGAACGCATAACCGGACATTCACGAACAAGACTTTTGTTCATGTTCGTTCATTTAACTAAACGAACATAAAATTTTGTTCATGTTTGTTCATTTAATAAATAAATGAACATGAACGGACTTTTTACCAAACGGTTCATGAAATGTTCACTGAACGTTCAGTTCATTTACGGCCCTAAACCTCTATATATTGTGTCTCAATAAAGATTATAACCTACGGGTTTTCATTGTTTAACACATCAAGCGCGATTTTGTGAAGAATCTTCAGACCAACACCCATCGATCGTCTTTCAAGGATGAACTTTTCTAAGTTCCCTCCAGGAAGATAATTGTAAACCAGGAACATTTCTGATGAGCTCGCCTAATACCTTATTAAGGTAACCAGGTTTGAGTGTCGAATTCTACCGGATTTCGACGTTAAATTGATGTAGCCCTTGACACATTTCTACCGTGAGTCTTTTCACTACAACAATGACCCCGAAAGAGATTTCAGCCCGGTATGTCGACCCAAAACTACCGCTCCCGATGCAGTTTTTCAATGTGAAGTTCCCAGTTGCTTGAACAACAGTGTCTAATGTCAACTTGGTCCCTAGTTCCTTAAAAACCACAAGTAGTTCTTGTTGATTATGAGGATGGGGAGGTAAAGTAAGACGAGATGAGGTTAGGGCTACCACTGAGTTTGGTTTCGATCTTCGGTTCCTTCGGTAAAGATAAATGATAATGAGAGCAACAAGAATGATGACTATGATTGATGGAACTATGATTAGTATTAATTCAAAAGTACTCGCACCACTTTTCCCTCCGTTAATATCTGATAAAGCTTTGCTATTTAGTTAAACCTTGGAACTAATTGGTTTCTCAGGTGGTGATAATCAACACTTACCATGCTGGCAACTTTGAAATTGAGGGTTACCGATATAGATTTCACAGTCTACTGTATCATGGTTTATCAGTCCAGATAAGTTATTAAAAGAGAAGTTGCACTTAACACGAGAATTTAAGTGTAAAGAGCGCAAAGGAACTTCACCGGATATACTGTTGTGTTGAAATTGAGAAGAAGAACCGCCAGATTTTTAATTTCAAGAGGCTCCAGATTTTTAATATTCAAGAGAGTCTTTGGAATCTGACCCAAAATTTTATTACTTGATGCATCCAATAATTTCATACATTCCTAATTTACACCTAACATTTCGGGAAATTCCATCGGATATGTTGTTGTTGCTTATATTTAAGAAAAAACCATTGATATCATTGCAGTTTGTGGAAATATTATCATGAAATAAACCCCCAAAGAGCTTGTTTATGCCAGCTAGAAAAGCATAGTAAAAGTTTTTACCCATTCTTTTATATGGTCTGATTCTTGATACCATAAGAAGTGTCTGGATTAAGCCTGTGAAGTTATTTTCACTAAAACCATAGATTATAACAGGCGTAAACCAGGATAACGGAAGACGGTTATGTACACGGGTTATACGAGCAAATTAAGAGAGATATGAAGTGACGTGATCAGACTTTTTGGAGAAGTTTAAACGCTGATATGGAATGTTCATGAATTCGGGAATCGGTCCAAACATAAGATTGTCACTAACATCAAAAACTGTCATACAACGAACACTAAGTTTTTCATCAAGAAATCCACTGATCTTGTTCGAGCTAACATTAAGAAAGTGAAGATTTGGGCAGACAATCAGTTATCAAAAACACCCAAGATCTCACCTTTTAAATGATTACCAGCCATATTTACCATTTTAAGGCTCCACAATTGCCCCATTTCCTTGGAAATTCGCCATCAATATTCGCACTTGGTGCCCAAAGTATCTCCAAATGTGGTAGCATGGTGATTTGCAAAGGAACTGAGCTTGTAAAAGAGTTACCATCTTTATGATCACCACTTAAAGGAAACGATAGGACAAGAACGGATAATTGAACACAGTTCCCAATGCTCGAGGGGATAACACCCACAATACTTGTCACACCCCGTCATAGGCGGAAACACGGGAATGCAACGTAATGATTAATCATAACACAAGATACAAAATAGAGAAAACTAAAATGCATAAATGATAAATGTCATGACAACCATCAACATCAATACAACCTTGAGTGATACCCCAAGTCAAGAACACAACACATAGTTGCCAATTATTACAACCATAAGCCCACACAGGGGTCCACATAATCTTAACCTCAATCCTCAAGAAACCAAATCCATAACATACACCAAATGAAAGACTTCTCAAACAAGATTCCTGCGGGATTCTCTAAAAGTCTGCTACATGCACCACAACCTTAACGATCATTGACTTCACCTGAAATTGATACTCGAAAACGTCAATAATAATGTTGGTAAGCTCTTAGGTTTGACTCAAAACCCAGTTATTGTGCCAATCATTTAAACAATGGACAATTGTGCTATATGACAGTGAATATATGCATACAAACCTATGACTTAGCATCCCCGCTAATCATGTACGATGACCTAGCATCCCCGCTAGTCACCAAAACCAGCATATACCAATGCTTTTGGAGCCGCAACTTTGATATGTCACTTACGCACCTAAAGGGCCTACCGGCTGGAGCACTATATTAAAGCAGGACCTCACACAAACTAGGGTAGGCATACCCATCCGATCCAATAACCACACAGAAAACTGGGTAGGGGTACCCATCTGATCCAATCAATCATGTAACACATAATATTCACATAGCAGTCATAAGCACATAACATTGTCCCAAAAACATAACCACATTTCGCATAGTTCAGAAAACAGTTCAAAATACATTTGAGTATCATTTTCTCCCAACGGAAAAACGCTAAAAATAGGGCTACCAGAACAAACCTCAAGCAACTGCCTCCAACAGCAAACTTACTATCACACAAGCAAATGCAACAACGTCCGCACACGACCAAGTCCAGTTAATGTCCCATTGCAATCATTCATTTCAAAACAGTTTTTTAGGTATGATGCATAGAGGTTAGACGCATGTTGTACGGTTATCTTTAACATTTTAGTGGTGTGATGGTTGACGACTTAACTCCAAAAATACCATATCGAACCCATATCTTAGTATAATATACTTATACTATTTGGCAAAATAGATAAGTAATATAAGTAAATACTTATAATAAATAATTATAAATATATATCGACAAGTCCATTCGGTACACTTATTTACCATAAATATATCATTTATACTATACGAAATGGAACGTTTATGTTCGCTAAATATTTTAGGAAAGTTTCGAGAAAAATTATATTTTTCGTCTTTTAGTCGACTTATCTCAAATAATAAACATAATAATATTTTTATATAAAATTATAAATCGCGTTTTAAGAAAAATTCTAAGAATAAAACTTTTTACGAAATTTCGCAAGACCCTCTACATTATAATGACTTTCCAAGGTTTTCTAAAACCTTATTTTCAAAACAATTTCCAACATTTCGACACTTTCCGACCAAATTTCAAAAATCACCTTTCACGACGTTTACCAAAATACTTTCTCAAAACGACTTTCAATATAACTTCACAAGTATATTTCACTTTCCAAAAGTCCCCAAAAACACTTCAAAATGATAGAAAATGCTATAGGCTTTAAGGCCCAATAAGGTCCTTACGGATTTTACATATCTAAAACACGTTCTAAGCCAAAAACCATGGCCCAATAGCGTATATAATCTCAAATCAATAAGTAATGAAGTCATCCGGATCAAAAACTTATTGGTCTTTAAGGCCCAATAAGGGTCCATTAATGATTCTACTTATCCAAAACACGTTCTAAGCCCAAAACCAAGGCACAATAGCATATATAAGCTCAAATCAATAAGTAATAAAGTAATCTGGACCACAATAAGCCCCTCATAAGCCACGGCTCAAATGGGCTTATTAGGCCGTAAGCCTTGTGTTTCTACTTCCAACCGTGAGCATATAAGCCCAAAATAAGCTCATTCGAGCTAATAAATAAGCCAAAATAAGCTATACAAGCTATTATCCAAAATAAGCTCACTAGCAAATAATGTTTTTCAACTATCACGACCACAATATCAAAACTAACAAAACCTCATCTACTTTTTATTTCATTTGAACTCCAAACGCACCATATATAACCTTTTATAAATTTTTTGCTTTTGATTTTTAACGATTGGGCCGTACAACTAACATCTATGCATCACTAACAACCCAAAAGGACAAGTAAAATTTAAATTTGAAAGATTTACAAAAATGGTCTTCAAAATATATTTCGACGCGAACCGGACAACCCAAACGTTGTTTAAATGCTAACCCGTGCACTAGAATCAACCCGAAAGTACCCAAACTCTCATGGTTTTGATCAGATTTCAAAAATGAAGTGTGTGTGTGTGTGTGTGTTGCTTAGTTCGAACGCAAGAGGAGAGAAAAGAGAGTGTGTTTGTGTGTTTTTATATTCAAAATACTTGTGAAATATGTGTTTAGGGCTAAGCCAAAACATATGTACCAAGGTTGGGACCCTTAGTGCTAAAAATAAGCCATCTTGTCTCCTCTTCTTGTTCTATAGCCGGCCAAGGCATCCAAAGCCCCGAGTGTCTTCGTTTTCGTGTCGGAATCACTTAAATACTCATAAAACTCGACCGTAAAATATTCCCCAAAGTTTCTTAGAATTTTTATTCACTTTAAAATACTTTTCCAATAACTTAGAGTATTTACTTGACATATTTTCATATTAGACCTCCCAAAAACTCATCTGGACATTAGCAGACGTGTCGGGACTCGTTTTTTTGGCATTTCTCAAAATTCACGGGTCCACCACCCAGAATATAAATAACACAATAATAACCTCTAAAAATGATTATTATTCATAATAAACCACTATTACCACGATTCTCATAAAATCACCACCGTCAACACGGTACTATATTCTAAATAACTGACAAATGTCGAATAGTCAAAGGACTAAATTAGAATATTCAAATCACAAAAGGGGCAAGGGTTACATTTTACCCCCCTTAAAAGAATTTCTCCCCCAGAAATTTAACTACTTATCAGCACTAAACAGATGCGGGTACTAAAGTTTCATCTGATCCTCACGTTCCTATGTAAATTCAGGTCCACGTTTCGAATTCCACCAAACCTTAACGATGGCAGTTCTACTCCGCTTTAATTTCTTGAACTCTCTCTCCAAGATTTCCACAGGCTCCTCCACGAAATTCAACTTAGCATCTACTTGGATCTCGTCCAAGGGCACTTGCAGTGTTGGATCAGCCAAACACTTCTTAAGGTTCGACACCTGGAACGTGTTATGAATATTGTTCAACTCCTCAGGAAAATCTAACCGATAGGCCACCGGGCCTACCTTCTCAATGAAGTCAAAAGGTCCAACAAATCTAGGTGCTAATTTCCCCTTCTTCCCAAAGCGTACCACACCTTTCTAAGGCGACACTTTGAGCAAGACATAGTCACCTACACTAAACTTTAGAGGCTTCCTCCTCTTATCCGCATAACTTTTTTGACGATCACGAGCAGCCTTAAGTCTATCCTTAATCTGTGAGATCTTCTCAGTGGTCTCTTGCACTAACTCAGAAGCCCACATAATTGGGGAACGACACTTCCTACCATACAAAGCCTCAAACGACGCACATCTCACACTAGAATGATAACTATTGTTATATGAAAACTCAACTAATGAAAGATGAACATCCCAACTTCCCCCGAAGTCTAAGACGCATGCCTTAAGCATGTCTTCCAAATTCTGAATTGTACACTCACTCTGACTATTGGTTTGAGGGTGGTAAGCCGTACTCA
>BQNB010179114.1:0-12804 GCA_026074375.1 Tanacetum coccineum
AGGTTGCTCCGGTGGGTTCTTCTCCTACAAGAATTTGATATCACTATCCGTGATAAAAAAAGGAAGTGAGAACCTTGCGGTGGATCATTTATCTAGACCTGAGAATCCTCATAAGGATATGTTAGAAAACAAGGACATAAATGAACATTTTCCTTTAGAGACTCTTGGAGTTATATCTAGTGGAAGTACCTAATGGTTTGCGGACTATGCAAATTACCATGCGAAGAATTTTATCATCAAAGGAATGTCAACTCAACAAAAGAAGAAGTTTTTCAAGGACGTTAAACATTATTTCTGGGACGATCCATATCTTTTTCGTATATGTGCGGATCAAATCATTCGAAGGTGTGTGCATGGTCAAGAAGCTAATGATATCCTTAAAGCTTGTCGTGAAGGACCCACCGGAGGCCATCATAGTGCCAATTTCACCGCTCGAAAAGTATTTGATGCCGGTTTCTTTTGGCCTACCATATATCGAGATGCACATTCAATGATCAAATCTTGTGATACGTGTCAAAGACAAGGCAAAATTTTACAACGAGATGAAATGCCTGAAAACGCTATCTAAGTTTGTGAAATCTTCGATGTATGGGGTATTGATTTCATGGGACCATTTCTGTCTTCACATGGGAATAAATACATCCTAGTAGCCGTCGACTATCTTTAAAAATGGGTTGAAGCAAAGGCGCTCCCCATAAATGATGCTGGGGTTGTAGTTAAGTTTTTAAAATCTCTTTTTTCCCAATTTGGAACACCTAGAGCTATTATAAGCGATCGTGGGACCCATTTTTGTAATGATCAATTTGCTAAAGTAATGTCTAAGTATGGGGTCACTCATCGTTTAGCTATCGTTTACCACCCTCAAACGAGCGGTCAAGTGGAGGTGTCCAATCGAGGTTTAAAATGTATTCTAGAAAGGACTGTCGAAGAAAACCTTGCCTCATGGTCCGACAAGCTAGATGATGCTTTGTGGGCATTTCGTACTGATTTTAAGACAACGATTGGTTGTATGCCTTACAAGTTAGTGTACGGAAAGTCTTGCCATTTACCTATCGAGTTAGAGCATAAAGCATATTGGGCTTTGAAACATGCTAATTTCGATCTTAAAACCGCGGGTGATCACCGAAAGCTTCAACTTAATGAACTTAATGAGCTTCGTGATCAAACTTACGAGAATTCTTTGATTTAAAGAGAGAACAAAGAAACTTCACGACTCAAAGATTAAAAACCGCATTTTCAATGTTGGTGATCGAGTTTTACTCTTCAACTCTCGTCTAAAGATATTCTCGGGAAAGCTTAAAACTCGTTGGTCGGGACCTTTCACCATCACCAAAGTTTTTCCATACGGAACCATCGAGTTATCTCAACCCGATGGTCCAAACTTTAAGGTGAATGGTCATCGTGTGAAGCATTACTTCGGAGGGGACTTACCACCCAAGGTAGTCCAGGATCTCCATACTTTCTCCAAGGACGAATGAATTCGGGGATCGAGTCAAGCTATGTGACTCGGTTACCAAAAACAAAGCGCTTCGTGGGAGGCACCCCATGCTTATCCTTCTATTTTCTTTCTTATTTCTGTTGTGATGTGAGGAGGCTTGTACTCTTCCGATTCTTGTTGTTTGTGCTTGTGATTGTTTGTAGGATGGATCCAAAAAATTTCTGAAGACTCTCGTGTTCGGTGTTTTGTCCCGGTCCACTCGAGCTTCCTAGCCTTTGCTTGCCATTAGTTTGGGGAAATCCGATATCCTAAGATTATTATCGAATAGCATTTATCTTTTAGCATACTTGATAAACGGCTTAAGATTTGTGTGATACTTTCTCCATGCTCGGATTATGCATTTGACTTTTTGAGTTCTAGTATGGGGTTTTTAAGTCTTAGGCTAGGAAACATTGAGGACAATGTTTAATTTTAGTATGGGGTAGTATATCTTCGATATGATCTTACCTACCTTTGCCCGTTGTTCTCACGTACCCCGTTTTCCGCGGTTTTCCGCAAAAAAATTGTTAAAAATTTTAAGTTTAATAATCTAGTTTATTGTTCTAAAAAGAATAAGTCTTTTGACACAAATGTAGGCTTTCCGTTGGTGAGAACAAAAGTAAATTTTGACCCGACCGGTTTTATATCTTATCTTTTCTCCTTAACATATATAGATTGAATTTTGCTAATCTTTTATACAAAGAGCTATAAAAAGCAAGTCTAGCTTAAAAAAAGTCAAGACTTTGCAAGTTCCCATAATTGATTTTAAATATGCAAAGATTGATTTATTAGGCTAAGTATTCACGAGTTTCTTTCTTAGAAACTTTAAATTGTGAAAAACAAGAGATGATAGAGTAGATTATAAGTTTTGATTCTAAACGTAGAATAGTTGGATTTCTTTAAGACTCATAAGTGTTAATTGTGGCTTTTTCTCCCATTAGCTTGTTTCACTTTATATATAATTGTTTAATAAATTAAGTTGTGCGGTTTTTTGGTTAATAATTAGTTAATGAAAGTTTTCTTTAGTTCCTTTGTAATCAAGATGAGTACACACCAGGAATACTTAATTTGGCATACTATATGTATCACATTAATAAATATTTTACTTATCCTTTAAAGAGCCTTAAGGTATATGGGGTAAGTAGAATTTAATAAGTGAAATTATAGCCTTGTTCATTCCTTAAAGAGCCTTAGGGTATATGGAATGGATATTGTTGCTTAATTTTTAGCTTGTTTGTACCTTAAAGAGCCTTAGGGTATATGGTGCAAATAAGATTGGTCCATTTATGTCTTAAAGAGCCTTAAGGTAATATGACAATGAATGGTACCCATCTTAAGTAACACTAAAAAAGCCAAATTTTGGTTGGCCCTTCAACGATGTTGGACATTATCTAGTATGACAATTGATCTTTGAAAAGGGCTAAGAACTAATTATTTGCGTTTTTAAACCGTTACGCTTTATTTTTGGAATTAATAAATATCGAAAAAAAGTCCATAAAGGCCTTCACCGGGGGTAATGACTAAATAAAATCTTGAGATACACAACAATTAGGAATAAGGGAGGAAAAAGTAAGTACACAATAAGCTTTTAATGAGTATTGAAAACATCAATAACTTGAATATACAATGATCTTTTTTATAAGCTTGGCTTTTTGAGTAATGAAAGTGGGGACGATAAATTTATCCTTTTGGACATTTTTTGTGCTTTTTGTTCTGTGATCCTAAAAGTTATCAATGAATAATGAAAGCAATACATTATGTCACACATGAATAAGTTGTAAGTTGTAAATTAGAAAAATCATAAAAATGGAAAAGATTTGAAAAATGGGGAAACGAGGTGTTTTAAAACTTGTGATTTCTTAACTTTCCAAACAAAAGACTTTGCTACTTTTCAAAGGATTAGTTTGGGAAGGTTTTGAGGTATTTGGTTTTAGAGCATATAATATTGCGCGAGGACACGACAATCACTTAGTTTGGGGAATTTTTATATGTGAGAAATCACATATCCTTTTTGTATCAAAACAAGCCCTAAAAAGATAAAAAAATGCAAAATTATGCTTGTATATGTGTGTTTTGTCTTTTGTGAATGTGTAGGTATGGATATTGCAAAAATCACAAGAAAACGGCCAAAACCAGGAAAAAACGGACACGAGAACGGATAGAGTGCACAAGAGCCGGAAGTTTTTCTAGCAAAAAGTCAACAAAAGTCAACATCAGTCAAACAATGGTCAACCTTCAAGAGGACAAGAACCCTTAAAATACCAAAAATACCCTTATTATTAAACTATTTTCACCATATATCCTTAATTCAATAACACCGTTAGTCCTTTAACACCTAGGGACTAATGGTCGTTAAGTGTTAAATATAAAACCAAACCCTTTTCGTTTAAACCTTTTATTCGAGCCCAAACCAAAAACCATGGCCCAAGACCCTTAAATAAGTCCAAATCAACCCCCTCATTTATGTCCGGGTCAAACACAAAACAAATAGAAAAGGGGGCAGGAAAAATAGTTTTACTGTTTACCCGTCTTCCCCAATTCACCATCCTCGTAATTAACTCAATTAAAATGAAATTAACCCAATCCAACGTGGCCTCATAGATACTTAGTACCAAGCTACATGTCAGCAGGCTGAGACGTCACCAAAGCTCCTGATTGGTTGAGATGAAAAATGAGAATGACACACAGATATCCAAAGAAACACACCTTGAAGGGAATTTTACACTAAAACAAGTGCAAAACAAACACACAGCTCCAAAGAAGTGGGATTGCCAGCTTGGCAATCCGTGTGCTAGATTCCCATCCAACGGTCACAATCCATCATCCAATGATTAGAAGATATTGATGGTCAAGATTGAAAGGAGCGTGCAGAGGTCTAGATCATTCTCTCCAGGGCTATAATTAAGAGTTCACCCTCACTCACAAAGTAATCTAGGAGTAGTTTTTAATAGTATCTTGTAGTTTAATTTTAGCTTATTTTTCATGTAATTTCAGCTTATTGTCTTTAGTTAAATGTAATTTCCCTTTTCAAAGTTTGTACTCATTTCATCTTATTAATAAAAGTTGCTTTCATTTAAGCTCAATTGTCAATTTTGTTTTTAACCTATTTGCACTAATGATTTGAATAAGCTCTTATTTACTGTTCTATAAGCTCAAATTACTAATAAGCTACATAAAAACTCTTATATATACTTGAATACTCCATGGAATTAGATGGCTGCTTTGAGTATTCAAGTAGGTAATAGTACTTGATAGTCAAGTGTTAGAATTAGATTAGGATTTGGGATTAAGCTTAACCTAAAAGCTTAAGCTGTATTTATAAGCTCTATTGTGAGCACACACCTCTGTTTAGCTGAAGTGGAGGTATTCTCCTTTTTACATTTCTTTTTTGCTTTTCTGTCATTAATATTCTAGCTTATCTGTTTACTTTTAGTTTAATGTTGCTTATTACTTGCTTATCTCTGTTTAAACTAGCTTATTAAAATTGTTTTATGCTTATTGTGTTTGCTTGTTAGATTAAAATCATAGTTTACTTGTTATTTTTATAAAACAGTGAAAAGAGCCAAAATAGTAGTATTAGCTTATGGTTTATGATTTTTGCTTGATCAGTTGTTTGAATCTGTTCATTAGGCCTAATATAAGCTTTGCATTATCTGGTATTTGAGTTTCTAGTCTTAATTCTTATTTTTATAAGCTAAAAATGGAAATGATGAATTTAAGAGGGTGTTTGGGTCAAGCAGCACTAACTTGAGTTAGTGCTGCTAGACTCCTTTTGGTTCCTTAAATTGATTTCAAATATCATTATAAGGTTTATAAGAGTTAGAATTTAAGGTTTATGCAGGCCTAGATTAGTTTTAAAAGTCTAAGTGTTGATAGTTAGAATATGAGTTTATCAAGCTCAGATCCTTTAGCTCTTTTGGTTTAAGTTGTTTTTAGCTAATATAGTTGATAAATCTGTTTTTAATTTGAGGTTAAAAGAGTGTAGAAATTAGTCCTTTAGTTCTGCACTAATTGGTTTTAAGTGTTAAAAAATGGTCAATTGCATCAGCAGCAAAAACAGACAAGAAGCCTTTTTCAATCTTAATTTTCAGATGGTTAAAATAGTTGTTAGGTCTTAATTTTGAGTATACTAGTAGATTGTAGGTTAGATTAGATTTGTTCAAGCTTATTTTGTAGAATTTAGTTCATTAGCTTATCTGTTTTTAGGTCTTAAAGTAGTACTTTGTCTTTTAATATAATAACAAAAAGTAGGGTAAAATGAATTATCAGCTTTTTCAATAAGTTTTTTTTTATCATTTGATTTTTCGTGTGACTTGCCTTTTTCATTATGTTTTTAAGGGACTTATTTGTTTTTCAAACTCTCTCTTTGAAGTTGTTGTTATATATGTTTTTGCCTGCTTTTTGTGGTATAAGCCACTAAGCCATAAGATCTGTTTTGCTAGTTATTTATCTAACTAGATAAAGTCTTTTGGCTGTTTGCTTAACATTTTGGCCAAAAAGCTCCTTTGCTTATTTAGGCTTATTTGCTTATTGCATTTGCTTAAGTTAGGCTTAGTATTGCTTATTAGGTTAGTTTAAATCCATTTTAGCTTAATTCCTTTAGTTTAGAGCTTATTTAAGCTTATTTGCATTTTAGCTTAAAAATCTTAAGTTTTATAGTTTTTCAAGTATTCTGTCATTCTAGCTTATCTTAGTTGCTTATTTTTGTTTAAAATGCTTATTAGGTGTAGTTAAGCAACTCTCTTAGCTTATTTCTCTTTTTGGATTGCTTATTTGTACTAAAAAGCCAAAACTGTTAGCATTAAGGTCATTTAGTGTAAAAAAGGCCCTCTGTCACTTTAGCAGCTTATTTTAGTGCTTATTTTTGGTTTATAAAAAAGGTTTTGTAAAAGTTGCTTATTTTTAAGTCCTTTAAAAAGTTATAAAAAATGGCTTTTAAAAAACATTTGGGAGTTGAGGGAAGTCCCAGGTGAGCAAGACTCGAACCCGGGACCTCAACCCCTACTCACCAAACGTTTTAACTCACACACTCTCTACCACTAGCGCCCTTGGGACTTTTCCGTTAGATCTTGCAACATCAATATATTTATACACGTTTTCACTACCTTTTTTATAAGCCACTTCGCCAGCTTATTTGGCTTTTTCTTAGCTTATTTGATAAGCTGGCTTATCAACTTATTTTTCCTAGGATCTTTACAACTTTTAGGACTTTCCTGCAATTTTTTAGATTTTTCCTCCTTTATTTGTTATTTTTATTTATTTTTCAAAGTTTAAAAATTTAGAAAATCATTTAAAAATAGTAAATCAAATTCGAATAATTACAAAAAATTGTTTTTGATTTAGAATAAATAGTTTTAGGTTTAACAAGTTTAAAATCTTTTTCATCATTTTTAGATTTTAAATTTCATTTTTAGCTTTTTAAATTAATTTTAGGAATTAGTTTTTAATTATAAAAAGTAGTGAAAAATATTTTTCTGAGTTTTTATGTTATTTTAGTATTTTCTAAAGTAGCAAAATCATTTTTGAAAATCTTGAATTAAATTTGTCATTTTCTTGGATTTTTAATAGATTATATAGGTTTTAATTCATAAAAAATTATAAAAAAGCCAAAAAAAATATAAATCTCCTTTTTAGAAAAATTTTCTTTTGTCATTTTAGAGGTTTAGAAACTAAATTTGCATTTTTAGGTTAATATTTGCTTAGTTAGTTTTTAGGTCGCGTTTTTAGGATTTCCGTTTTCGTTTTTGAGTCTTAATAACTAAGCCTTTGCCTTATTCGGTTTTTTTTAAGTGTTTGCATTAATTTTCCCATAGTTTTAGAAAACCAATCTAAATCTTGTTCCATTCAAGCATCGATTATCAAAACGACTCTCGACTTTCAATTGCATTCCTCGTTGGGGATAACGACCCGGGAATCATACTTCCAGATTTTCTACATTGAGATTTTGATTATTATTTATATATTTATATATTTTTATATTTAATATATATAAAGGGTTGAGTATCTCAGTATCAATTATGCTTGTATATGTGTATTTGCCTTTTGTGAATTTGTAGGTTACGGATATTTTTTTTTAAAAACTGCAAAATATTACAAAAAAAGCCAAAACCCCGGACACGGGAACGGGAAAGGAGTACACAAGAGATAAAAAAAAGTTTCAACACTGGTAACCTTGGTCAACTCACAAGATGATTAATACCTTGAAAATTACCAAATAAGCCACTTAATGTTAATCAATTTTAACCAAAATGTCCACATAATCATAACCACCGTTAGTCACTTTATATTAAAAGACTAACGGTCGTTAAGTCCATAATATATAACCCTTCTCGTTTAACCCAAGCCCAAACCAACACCGTGGCCCAAAATCCTTTTAAATCAAAAAGCCCAAGTCAAATCTCTTTTAAACCGGGTCAACGAACAATAAAAAGAAAAAAGGCGCCAAAATCAGTTTTCACTATTCATCTATCGTCTCCAAAATTACCTTGAGTCAAAATCAAAGGGTAAAAAAACTCAACTCTTATCACTCAAACCTAAGTGGCAATAAAGATGCTAGTACCAAGCTCCAGCTCAGCCAAGCAAAAACGTCACTCCAAGCAATGATTGGCTCATTTTGACTCATGGATGCCACACGTACATCAAAGAAACACACAAGGAAGGGAATTTTACACTAAAGTCACAAAAGAAGCACAATCATGTCCGAATGATTGGATTGCCACGCTGGCAATCCGTGTGCTCTTTTTTTATCCAATGATCCAAAATCATGATACAATGATTAGAAAAGACCAAGGGTGACGGTCAATGGTGCGTTTGTATAAGCTAGAACCTCTCTCTTCGCTATAAATCTGGAGCTCAACCTACTCACTCACAAGTCATCTAGGTTTTTTTGCAAAGTAGTGTTGTTATCTATGTATTTTAGCTTATTGTAGTTTCTTTAAATGTAATTTTCCTTTCATAAAGCTTGTATATGGATTTTATAATCAATAAAATTTTGTTATTAAATTGTTCACCATTGTTAATTTCACTGTTTTACACTTTAAAATCAATATGGGTCAAAATAAGCTTCTCTTATGCTCTTTTAAGTGATAAGTTGTCATTTACACTAATAAGCTACTTGTTATACTCAGTTAAGCTATCAAAGTTAAATTAGCTTAATAATACGTAAATCCACCCTTAATATTACTCAGCTTATTATGGTAAGGAAACGCAACAGGCAATAATGGAAGGGCTTCCAGGACCTTACCAGCTTATCATAAGATATAAGCTGGAGCTTGTTGAATAGCTCCTTGAGCATTTATTAAGCCTTGTTTAAGCTAAGGCTTTTGTAAGTTCTGTTTTCCTTTTATAGCTTTAAATCTGCAAATTAGCTTAATACTGCTTATTGTTAGCTTATTATTGTTGATTTTAGCGTAAGTTTGCTTAATATTGTTGTTAGATGCTTATTCTGGCTTAATGCTAGCTTGTTCTTAATCTGCAAGTTATTTATATAAAACAGTAAAAAAAATAAAAAAACATATTATGATTTACTATTAGCTTATTTCTTCTGCTTATTTTATTATTGTAATCTGCTCATTAAGTCTGTTTTTTGCTGTCTACTATCTGGTATTAAGAGTTTGTGCTTTAAATCTCAAATTAATAAGCTTAATATGGGATTTTATACTTTAAAGGGGGGGGGGTTTGGGTTTTCGTTTTGGGGGGTTTGGCGCTGAGTACTAACTTAAGTTAGTACTGCCCTTAGCCATTTGGCTCTTTAAAGTGAGTTAGAATCTCATAGTGAGGTTTATAAGGTTTGGATTTGTGGTTTTTATAGGTTAAATTTAGTTTTAATCAAATTTAAGTGTAGGTTATTTAGATCTGTGGTCTTAAGCTCATAACCTTAGGTTTTTTTAGCTTATATCTTTTCTAGCTATTTTCATTGCTCTATTTGCTCTTAACTTGGTGGTTAAATGTTGTTTAAACCAAGTCCTTAAGTCTGTACTTGTGATTTTAAGACTTCGTCATTTTTCTTTGTGTCAACTGCATCAGCAGTACAAAACGATTGAGGCACTTTCTTCATTAACAATTCAGCAGGTTAATTTTAAATAGCTTTATTTGTTAATATACATTGTAGTTTGTATGTTCACTTTTTATCTGTTTTAGCTTTATTTGGTCTTATAACAAGTTCATTTAGTTATCTGTTTTTAGGTCTCAAATCAGCACTTTGTCATTTCATAAAAACCAAAATAAATAGTTAAAACTGCCTGCATCAGCTTTTTCAATTAGTATTTTTATAGTTTTGTTGAATTTCAAAATGTTTTTCAATTACAGTTTTAAGTAATTTGGAGGTTAAGTTTTCAAATAATATAGGTCTTATTTCCATAAGGTTCTTTAAGCTTACTTAAAAATAAGCTCAAAAGTGCTAGTTTGTCTGTTTGGTAGCAGTTTTAAGTAATAAGTGCTTATTAGTGCTTTTCTGCTTATGGCTTGTTCCTTGTGCTTATTTCTTACTCAAATTTGCTTATTAGGTTAGGATTTAGCTGTTAGTAGCTTAGTTAATCTTGTTTTCAGCTTATTGAAGTTTTCTAACTAGTTGGTTAAGTGAAAAAATATATCCAAATTGCCTTTTTGTTTATCTGTCATTCTTTAAGCCATTTTCCAGCTTATTGATTATAGTTGAAAAAAGTTGTTTTCACAAGAGTAGCTTATTTTCAGCTGCTTAACAACTTTGTTTCTAAAATATTTTGCAAACAGTAAAAAAGGGGAAGCCAAGGAAGTTAGGGGTGAGCAAGGCTCGAACCCCTGACCTCAACCTAGCCTTTACCCTTTTAAAACGTCCCAACACACACACTCTAAACCAACACGCCCTTGGGTCTTTTACGTTAAATTTGCATTTGAATTGTATTTAACACCTTTTTGAACCCTTTTATAAATAAGCACTTCGAGTGCTAATTAGTTTTTCTAGGCTTATCCGTCTTAGCTTATTTGTAGGTTTTATTTTTCCTGCATTATATTCATAATAAGCTATTGTAAGTATTTTTCTAGGATTTTTATTCACACTTTTATATTTTTCTTGCATTTATTTAGTTAAAAACTTTAAAAAATCATAAAAAATAGAAAAATAATCAAAAAAATAATTTTCTTTTTCTGAAAATTTTCTTTTATCATAATTTAGATTTAGGAATTAAATTTGCTTCCGTAGGACTTAAATTTAGTATACTTGCTTTTTAGTGTACGTTTCTTAAAATCCCGTTAATGTTTTTGTGCATTTTTCTTGTAGTTGATTTTAATAAGCCTTTAATTGCTCACTAGTAGGTTTTAGTTTAAATTTGTGTTTGTAGATCTTTAATTTGATTTTTTTCTTTATTCCCGTTAATGTTTTTTAGGTTTTAATTGTTTACTTGCTTAGTTATTTACCTTCTTTTATATGTTTTATGTGTTTTTAATTGTAGAAATAGATAATCAATTCAAAATCTTTGAAACCAATTCAAATCATTGTCTAAATATAAACGGAGTCTCAATTTCATAATTCTTGGGGTATAAATGACCCGGTGAAAACTTACCGGTTAACGTACGATATTTTTGTAAGATTTTCCTTATTACCTTTATCCTCAAGGGTAGTTTTGGAATTTCTATACTATTATATTAATAGTATACTATTTGAGACGTAATCAGAGAAAATGTAACCAAGTGTGCATACGGGATCAAGCGTCAAGTTCACTTGTCGTGAGCATCTCACATCTCATCTAGATCTATCTACTGATCTTAGATCATCATCTTATACATCACATTCATTCAAATCATTTCTTGTAATATGTTGAGGGTATTTAGGCTAGTTCTAGTGGGTTGGAATACAGTATTTCAGTATGTGTTGAAAGGGATGTAAGGTTTGTTCTACCTATGTTAGAACTTGATATTTTGCTTTGTACCAAATAAAGGGTAAGCGATGTAGGGTTGGTTCTACCGTGTTAGGACTTGGTTCTAGCTTAGTACCAGATAAAGGGTAAGCAATGTTGTGAGGCTTCTCCACCAGTATAAGAAGCTTATAGACATAGTGATAATGAACTCTCGAGTAAGTGAATCGGGGAGTGGAGTAGGGCAAGGAAGGAGTCCATGTAGCCGAACCACTATAAATACGCGCGTCGTGCATATATATCCTTTACATTTATTTCTTGCTTTCAACCATTAGTTGATTTATATACATGTGCTCATTCAATCATTCGTTGTGGATTGATATAAAGTAATTTAATAAATAATTAACTAAAAGTTTTTTTGAATTAATTGGTTAAACTATTCAACCCTCATTCTAGTTTTCACAATTGGTATCAAGAGTAGGTTATAAAATACTTTTATTATATACTGTATTTTAAAATCTTTAAATTCGATCAAATGAATTTTAAAAACTACAAAGAAGGATTTTTTTGTTAAAACATTAGGTATAATTTTTACTTTATTTTTTTAAGATCTATTTGCTATATGTCTTCTAATCCTTCAAGAAGCTTGGTGGATCATCATAATGATCATGAATATTCGATGCCAATATTCTCGGAGCTTCGTTGCCTTAAGAAGTTATATCTCAAAAAGTGATGTGCGATCGTCGTAGGACTTCAACAAGAAGTTTTACAACTCCCTAGGCAGTGTACCTAACCGTCGTAGTGTAGTATAGGCAAGACTCGAGGGTTGTTATCGTTCTCTAGGGGAATAGGTTGAGAAGTGTTATATGTCATGTTTGCATAGTAGTGATCATATGAAAGCTTATAGAATAAAGGAGAGGAGCTAGAAATTATTTTTCATTATTTTCTAAATTTTCATTTTAAAGAGAAAATAGAAATGGGAGGGAGAAGTGAATTACAACAAATGTAAAGACTTGTATAAATACCCCTCATAGATGGGTATTTCTACTTATTGCTTATCCTATTCTATTTTCCTAACTTTAGTTAAACCTTGGTCAACATTACTTAACGTTGACCAAGATAGACTTTATTACATTATAATTACTAATAAAACTATAAAACTAATCAAAACTATACAAAGACCAATTCATATAATAATAAACACTTTTCTTGAACCTAACAATCTCCCCCCTAAGGGTTGATTATTACAGACGCTTCATCGTTAGTAGAATTGGTATTTCATTCATAAAAGATTTCTTTTTCACATTTGCTTTTGTCTTCTAAAATATCTTTTCGCGATGTTTCTCCCCCTTAAGGAGGATCAGCATCCGTATGATGTTCATCGTGATATGCGAAAAGTTATTGTTTTTCAAACTTGGCTTTCAAAATTTCCCATATTCCTGGATCAGCTACTTGATCTTCAGGCTTAGACTTCATATTCGAATACAATTGATGTTG
>BQNB010179115.1:0-12804 GCA_026074375.1 Tanacetum coccineum
TTTACGTTTATACGTTTTTTGAACGTTTTCGTCTGTTTTTACGCTTTCGTCAAATTTCTTACGTTTTCGTCCGTTTTTTACGTTTTTGTCAGATTTCTTACGTTTTCGTCTGTTTTTTACGTTTCTGTCCGATTTCATCCGTTTTTTACGTTTTCGTCCGTTTTTTTACGTTTTCGTCATATTTCTTACGTTTTCGCCTGTTTTTTACGTTTTCGTCCGATTACTTACGTTTTCGACTGTTTTTTTACGTTTTCGTCCGACTTCTTACGTTTTCGTCTGTTTTTTTTACGTTGCCGCCCGTTTTTTTACGTTTTCGTCTGTTTTTTAAGTTTTTGTCCGATTTCTTACGTTTTCGTCTGTTTTCTTACGTTTTCGTCTGTTTAATTAAGTTTTCGTCCGATTTTTTACGTTTTTGTCCGATTTTTTACGTTTTCCTTAGGTTTTTTTACGTTTTTGTCCGATTTGTTACGTTTTCGTCTGTTTTTTACATATTCATCTGTTTTTTACGTTTTCGCCCGATTTCTTACGTTTTCGTCCGATTTCTTACGTTTTTGTCTATTTTTTACGTTTTTGTCTGATTTCTTACGTTTTCGACCGATTTCTTACGTTTTCATCCGATTTTTACGTTTTCCTTCGTTTTTGTCTGGATTTTACGTCTTCATCAGATTTCTTATGTTTTCGTTGGATTTCTTACGTTTTTGTTCGTTTTTTACGTTTTCCTTCGTTTTTTACGTTTCCTTCCTTTTTTTACGTTTTCGTCAGATTTCTTACGTTTTCGTTTGATGTTTTAAGTTTTCGTCTGTTTTTTACGTTTTTGTCGGATTTCTTATGTTTTCGTCCGTTTGTTTACATTTACGTTCGTTTTCGTTCGTTTTCATACATTGTCGCCTGTTTTCTTACATATCCATCCATTTTCGTCCTTTTTTGTCTGTTTTTGAAAATGAATAAAGACGTATAAAACGTAAGAAAACGAAGAAAGTGGTCAAAAACATAAAAGAAAACGTCCAAAACGGAAACGTAAGAAATCTGACGAAAACGTTAAAAACAGGCGAAAATGTAAAAAAAAGGAACAGAAACGTAAGAAATCGGACGAAAACATAAAAAACAGACGAAAACGTAAGAAATCGGATGAAAACGTAAGAAATCGAACGAAAACGTAAAAAAAGGACGAAATGTAGGAAATCAGACGAAAACTTAAGAAATCGAACGAAAACGTAAGAAATCGGACGAAAACGTAAGAAATCGAACGAAAACGTTAAAAAACAAACGAAAACATAAGAAATCTGACAAAACTTAAGAAGGGCGAAAACGTAAAAAAAACGAACAAAAACTTAAGAAATCAGACGAAAACGTAAGAAATCTGACGAAAACGTAAAAAACCAGACGAAAACGTAAAAAAGGAGGAAAGCGTAAAAAAGGACGAAAACGTAAGAAACCGGACGAAAACGTAAGAAATTGGACGAAAACGTAAAAAAACGGACGGAAACGTAAGAAATCGGACGAAAGCGTAAGAAATCTGACGAAAACGTAAAAACAGACGAAAACGTAAAAAATTACAGACGAAAACGTAAAAAACGGGCGAAAACGTAAAAAACGAACGGAAACGGACGAAAACGTAAGAAATCGGACGAAAACGTAAAAAATGGACCAAAACGTAAGAAATCGGACGAAAACGTAAAAAAACAGACGAAAACGTAAGAAATCTGACGAAAACGTAAGAAAACGGACGAAAACGTAAAAAAAAGTAAGAAATCGGACGAAAGCGTAAGAAATCGGACATAAACGTAAGAAATCGGACAGAAACGTAAGAAATCGGACAGAAACGTAAAATCGGACGAAAAAGTAAAAAACGGACGAAAACGTAAGAAATCGAACGAAAAAGTAAAAAAACGGAAAAAAACAACGAAAACGCAAAAAAACTGACGAAACGTATATAACGTTCAAAAATGTATGAAATCACCATAATTTAGTGGGTCGACCCGACCCGACCCGTTCGACCCATGACCCATTTGACCTATTCTTAAAGCATGACCATTTGACCCATGACCCGTTCGACCTAAAACCCATTTGACCCATGACCCAAATCGACCCGAACCGACCCATTTGCCACCTCTAGTTTTTATAATGCTGAGTTTCAAACCTCAAATCCAAACACCCCATTCACCAATGACTTATAGTAGTTATCCAAAAGTATAGTTTTTTCTTTGTTTATGGACAGATAAACTTTTTAGGAGTGTCTTGACTTAGGATTTGCAGTTGCGCAGGTTTCTTTTTCGTGACCTTGACAAAGTTTCAAGCCCATTAACGACCAACTGAATCTTTCAACAAGAAACATTTTTAAGGTTGTGTGCTTCTAAACAGATTTTAGAAACATGATCGACCAGTTAACTAATTCCAGTTTAAGTTGAAAGAAAAAAACGAATAGAAACAATCCATATTATCTCGTTCATAAGTAAATGACTCAAAATTGCGATATACTACAAAATTGAAAACACACCTCTTACCAGATTCCAGCAGGTTTGATAAAGGATTTGCATTGTCGAGTATTGGAATATCATATTGTCAAAGTTTAAAGTATTCTCCTTTGCTCTGGTCCTACATATACAACATACGGGTATACTTCAAGTGATAAAAGACAGTTATTTAAGTATTGTCAAATGAATTACTTACAAAACTTCCATCTTCATCTGGAAAAGACATCATGAGCGTCTTCCTAAGCTCTCCAACTACATTAGTTAGAAAAATAATATTCAGGTGAGGAGTTAAGAGGGGATGTTTGTCATGACATTTTAAAGTATCATGTGATAAATGGGTTGTAGAAGATAATGTTTGGATTACTTTGTTTCAGGTGGTGATGATCAGGTGCATTCAGTCCCATCACCATCAAAGCATACCTGTATATCTCTTGGTTGCACAAGACCTTCATGAAATTAGCCACAAATGGATCCAGCTTGCAGTGAGCTGCAACTGTCCCAAGCTGCCTAAGCTTTATATTTTACCTTATAGGTGATTTTTGCATTTTTGATTATGAAGTAAATCCTCCTTGTAAACCACTGTACATATGCTTCTCTGATTATGAAGCAAAACTACTTTTTTTAAACAATTACATATGCTTTTTAACAACCAATAAAAGAGATAAATGTGTTCTTATGAGATCTACATATCATAGCGATATATTAATGAGTATTATATGTGACCTTTAAATCTTTATTCTTAGAATACTATATCACGTACAAATATTTAGAAAGTAGGAACTTGAGGGTCCTTGCAAAATGTGCATTAACCAAAGAACTGATCAACCATCAAACTATGTAAATAATGATTAGAATTAGTATATGAAGCTCACCTTTAAGGACAAAACTGTAGACTGATAGCTACTTGAGCATTAGAACGTGTAGCTTCCAGGTTTCGGGTGATAAGCCACAGTACAACAAGACTTTTGCATACCAACCCAAATGTTGGACTTATAACCGTTTTCACCATGATCACTTGATTTGAGGGGGAGTATTAAACGACCTATACAGATCTTGAATAGCTTTTACTGCACATATTACGCAAACATATTAACACTGTTTTTATTAGGCTACCAAATAGTTCATGTGATACGGTGATTTGAAAGCACACACCAATATTTTCCTCCCTACATTCATCTATAATACTGACAGTGTTATTAGGCCACCAAATAGTTCATGTGATATGGTGATTTGCCGTATGCATTACATAGATACACCAACATACACAAAATGTAGCTAAAACAAAAAAATGAATGATTTTCATTGAACAACATCTTATCTTCAATTCTCGATTGAAACTTCAATAATGTGAATTCAATCAAGTTAATTACACAAGCCCATTAAATACTTTAAGTACTAGGACTAATTCATAGGCTACCATAAATTTTATTAGGATTAATTCTGAGGCTACCATACAACTCATGCAATTTTGTTATGTGCAGTATACAATCAACATCTTTCAGTAATCACAAAAAACTGCAGACAAAGCAAAAATGACTAAATCATGGTTGTTAGGTCATCAACATCACCAAGAAACCAAAATTCACAAATAATCACTAACAGAAAAAAGATCCACACGAACTAACATTTAGTTGTGAGAATCGGGAGTTGTACCATCAACGAAGAAACAAAAATACGTTGATAATCTGAAAGCTGTAATCAACTAAAAATATCAAAATTCTCTACGAACCGAGAAGCATACCATCATAACTATCAGTATGCACAAAACACTGTGTAACCATTGATTCAATTAGACTAAAACCAAAACACATTGATTCAAGCTTTCAAAATGTTTTTTATTTACCTTTAGAGTGAGTTTCGCCAGCTCAAGGTATAAGTAATTCTTTCACTTCATTTCTCATGCATCTCCTGTTATAAAAATCATGTAGAAAGTAAAATACCATGACCATTTGTATAAGTGACTCGATATTGAGCATCATGAACAACATTACCATTTGTGTAACTGATAATTAGCAAAAGGATTGGGTTTATCTAACAAAGGACTGGAATCATCGATTATCTGCAAAAGGTTCAGGTGTTTCAAATGTAACAATCTGTATTTTTGATCAATGTCCGACGCTATTAAATTCACTATTTTTTTTTCTCGTACGCGTTCGCTTTTAATTTTAATAGTTAAGTTAAATCGCGTAAACTAAAAATCAACAATTAACGTAAACGGACACCAAACGAATTAAAGTTTTCGTCAAGCAAGCAATATATTATTTTTACGAAAGTAATAATAAACTTTTTATATTTTATTTTTATTGGTTGCGTAAAACGTTTACGTTTCGCAATAAAATACATTTAGGCGTACCCGGAAGCACCAAAACTATTCTACGCTTCAACAAATACCCACTTTTATACCCAATACCTAAAAATTTAACATAATATCTTATACATGCATGTATACATCCGATTTATAGATAAGAAACACAAAGATATTTTTAGTTTGAAAAACATACTTCATTTTCATGAGATTATGTCTCATTTAGGGAACATTCAACCCTTAGTCTCCAAGTTTTGACCAAAGACCAAGACTAGGACTTCCTTAAGACCCTCCCTATGTCTCCTTGACTAGTCCTACACATGTATTACTTATACAATGCAAGAGATAGAAAAACATAACACATAACACTTAGAAAAAAAGATCAAAACTCTTCCCTTTTTCTCCTTTGAAGCCCACGGCTCAAAACACTCTTCCCATTTCAATCCATACAAATTTTTCTACCACTTATACAATCATACACACAACATATCTAAGACCTACTAAGATGGTTTGAAGGTTAGGTTAATATTTTTCAAGTGTTGAAAGTCAAAGAAAGTGAATTAGGGTTCTTGGAAAAATTAAGGGTCCAAATCTTGCAAGCTTGGTTTAAAAATCTAAACAAGGGTTTAGATTATATTTCTCATCATATTACATCACCATAAGGTTATCTAAAACCCTTTATGTCTTTACATTTATCATTTTATGTGTATATAAGTTCTATGTAGTGAAATCACCATTAGGTTACTTTTAAACATGTAAAACATATTTCTGCTTGTGATTATAATTTTGTACACCTATTCATGTGTTATGTGGTTGAATAAATCATGGACTAGAGACCCTAAGGATGTAAGACATGTGATAATAAATGTTATAATTGGACTAATAACAAAGTGGGGTGATACACTAAAAGTTATAAAAACTAGTTTTAAACATATTTTTCTAAAAATATTCAAAAGTTGTTGTTTTAATTCGAAAAATAAAGCCTTCATTTTATATTTTCTATAAAATACTACATGTCATGACGATTCCAAAATGATAAGAAACTCGAAAAACCGATTTATAACGAAAAAGATACGACGATTTCAAGTTTACGTTAAATATATATACTTTTATAAAACTATTTTTATAAAAGTTACTATTCACCACAAAAACTTATATTTTTAAAACATCAATAAATCGATAAAACTATTAAATACGAAGACGTGCTCGAAAGAATCGCTAAAAACGGAGTTAAAACGAATAAGTTACGACTTTTTTATTTATTTTTTTTTTTTTTTTTATTTTTTTTTTTTTTTTTTTTTTTTTTTTTTTTTTTATTTTTTTTTTTTAATTTTCATTTTTTTCTTTATATGTTTTTTTTTTTTTTTTTTTTTTTTTTCTTGAGGGTGTAGGGATTATGTTTATTTTTGTTTTTTTTTTCAAGGGTTAAAATAGTGAGCGGGTTAATGTTATTTAATGAGATTTACGATAACTAAATCTATAAAAATAAATATATAACTGTTATGAACAGTAAAATCACTATTCATCAGAAAAACTCAAATTTTGAAAATGTTATATTTTGATAACTCGTCTTAATACGAAGGCGTGGACATAAGAAACAAAAGAAACGGACTTAAAACGAGAAAGTTACGCCAGTTTTACTAAAGTATACTTATAAACGTTTTTACTTTATAAATATGATTTCACTAAAACGATTAGATGGTGATGTAGCTATATAGAATTATATGTGGTATTTAGTAGGTTAATCAAAGTACTATATTACTAGGGAGTTGTTCATATGAGGCCTCCTTCGGGGTTTGGGGGGGCGTATCGACAAGTGCTTGATTTACGATTTAAAGTGTCCTAGCTCCTCATACGTTCACTACATGACCTCTTAATTATGATAGCCCGAACGATAGTATGATGAGCTATACGACCTATAAATAATCAAAGTGTTATACTTATACAGACCTATATTGTATAGGTTGCATTCGATCATAACGTGACGCATTTTCTTGTGAATACTTTGTTTTGATTACCATTCACTCGAGGTGAGTTCGTAGCCCCTTTTTCTACAACTTGCTTAAAATATATAAATACGGGGAGATTACATGCTTGATTTTATTTTGGACATAAGTGTTTTCAAAAATGTATTCTAATTCCTGATTACATTAATAGCCTTAGTTACCGTATTGCCATTAAGTCCCCCTTTATCATGAACTTTAAATACCTGTTGGGTATAACGCTAGTGTTATGGATAGATCTTAGGGACTGGACCATCCCCGTCAGCTGTGGTTCTAGTGACCATTGACGCATTTAAACATTTGAAGAAAATTCTCGAGATTTTGCATCATCTGTATTGAGAAAATTCGTAGGATGTTTTTGTAACATCCTTGTAACCGTTTGGGGCACAAACTCGAGTACTGGTTGTGACTACAGTTTATTACGTAAGGTCGGGTCATGACTAGGGTAGAATAATACAAAGTGGTTGGATCTATGAAATTTTGTTTCATAGTCTACTATTAGCTTAAATCTGTGTGGTCCACCTATTTCCTGAAAACCTATGAATTCACTCACAATTTTGTTGATTTTAGGCATGTTTTAATCTCAGGTGCTGAGGCATAAGCTTGGATGGGAGCCGTGACGGATATCTATTAGAGGGATTCTGATTTCTTAAATTCAATGAAACTTTTGTCTTATAAAATCTTATTGTCTTTTTAATAAAACTATGGGACCTAACGTGGAAACTCTGATCTTTTGTAATGACATCGAATGAAATTTATTTTTAACGTCCATTTAAGGTCGTTTTCTATAACTTGATTTTTGTACTTTGACGTAGCACCCCAATGTTACCTTTCCGCTGCGGCCTGATTTTGGGGGTGTTACATACATGTCATCTTCAACCAGAACAAGAAGTGGAGATTTTCATCAACGGATTGCAAGACTACATTGCGGTGGAAGTAGAATTACAACGACCAACTAATCTCACTTCCGCTATGTACTGCGCACGTTTATATGAACGACGACGATTTGAAAATCAGTTAGAGCAACGATCTGTTTAGCGAGTTGATCTACTTCAAACTAATATGTCGTCATCAACACAAAGACCCAATCACTATATCAAGCGTCTATCAAGGGCTTAAATAGCAAAACAACGAGCGAATAATTTATGTTTTAACTGTGATGAAATCTACTCAGCGGGTCATCATTGCAATTAATTATTTCACATTGGTATGGCAGAATCTACTGATGATGATCAAGAACCACATATATCACATACTTAATGGTGTTTCTCAATTGGTGAAAATCTCCTTTTCGCTTGAGGACAATCTCATTGTCGGGGAGGGAAGTAATGTTATATCACCATAGTGTTGGGTTTTACAATCTAATTAACCATATTAATTAACACGAGTACGCAGCAGAATAAAGATAACATGTAGAATACATTAATTAACAAGAATAGAAGAAGTATACCTTTTAGCACGAAACGATACACCGTTTAAAGGTAACCGTAAACACCGTCTTCTATATACGCGTGTGTATAATGTCACACGCGAAACCACAAGAATCAAAGTATGATTCCTCTAAGCTTCCACACACAATACGTTCTTAGCAAACAATGAAGTATGCTAGTACTAGTAGTGTATTAGCAAACGATCTTTTGTCTTGAATCAATCAACACTCGAACACAAGCAAGAACCGTAAACCCTTCTTGGATTTAAACTTGGTCGAACACAAAAGCAAAACACCGAATCCCTCTTTGTTCTTGCGATCGAATCAACAAACCAAGAAACCCTTTGTGGGTTTAATATAGCTCGAACAAAGAAACTAGAAGGAACAAAGAAAACAGTCGAACAACCAAAGCTAAGTCGATATATCTGTTAGGTTTTTCAAGTCGTGTGTTTTGAATGAAGTCCCCAACATGTATATATAGGCACTTAGACTTTCCTAATCCCATTAGGTTTATGTTTCTTAGTCGACTGGGAAAAAGGGAGAACAAAATGCACCCTTTTAATCTTCGATTTTTTCATATTTAGTCCCTTAACTCTTTAATGAATAATATTAATATTTGTTAACATTTAACGATCGTTTGCTTAACACACTATTTAAACATTGTTTACGTATAACGTGTGCGTCCCCTTAGGCTCGTATAATTTCCGGACACATACTTTTATATAATGGACATATTCCAACAGTATCTTCTAAAATTCAAAGATATATAAGGCTACCCCTACATTTTTATTTATCACATCAACTTTTTCTCTTCGACGAAGATTAGTTGATTTTTGAATTATAGAATAAGATGATCTGTAGGCGGCTTTTTATCACTATAAGACGATCTTTATTTTTTTTTCAAATTTTTTTAACAGCAAAATTAAATTTCATTAAACATAAAAGGGTTAATTGCCTAAAATGTATTATACTTACATTTTTTGTCATTGTGTGTAGAGTGCTATTTTTTTGCCATTGTGACACCAAACTTTTGAATTCATGCTATTGTGTGTATTTTGTGACCATTTTACCTTCACTTTTTTCAAATTTCAAAGGGTAAAATGGTCATTTTACATGCATAAATAGCCACAAAATACACACAATAGCACGAATTCAAAAGTTTGGTGTCAAATGACAAAAAAATAGTACTCTACACACAATGACAAAAAGTGTCAAGTATAATACATTTTTAGGTAATTAACCCAACATAAAAACATTACATAATAATTAAAAAACATTACATAATAATTCAAATCCTAATAAAAACATTACAATAATAATTAAAAACTTAACTTATAATCTAAGTTATATCGCTCCTAGATTTCGTCCTTCATCTCCTGCAGCTTTTATTTTTGTATTGCGAGCAAAGATTGGTTGATTTTTGAATTATAAAATAAGATGTCTTTATCCCGTTTCTTTTTTCGGCTAATTCAAGTGTTTGACGTTGTATTGCAAGTTTCTCATTTTTCAATTTCGCTGCTTCTCGATGCGCCGCCTCCTGGATATCCAACTCTTGATTCTTCAACTCTATATAGGAGTCTTGTTGCTCCTTCATCTTTCCCTATTTTGTCGACTTAATGTTGAAGAATTTGTCTGCAACCAAATTAACAAATGAAGAAGATCCCGCACGAGAGGAGGCGAATGATTTCTTCTTGGCCTTTGAACGGTCATGACCCATTGGTCGATGTTCTTGAGTCTCTTCCTCATACTCATCCGCTTCATTGTTCAAATTAAAACAACCAGATGTTGACCTAGAGGCGGTTTTGTAATTCTGTTCAATATTATTGATAATGGCGCAAAAACAACCAATTCTAGGGCCAACCCTATTTTTCTATTTGCTAAGGATCGAGTCGTACCCTCTCGTTGAACCAGTTTCCTTTTCAAAGTAGTTAATAACCGCTTCCCAAAACCCCTTAGCCTTCATATTGTTTCCTTTCTCGCTATTTTCTGACACATCGCACCAAGCTTGGCACAACGCGATCTCTTTCGCCTTTGTCCAGTCTTTTGGCGGCTCCTTCTCCCTCGTATCATTCTTCTTGGACTTTGAAGCACATTTCGAGGGCTTCTTAGCTTTGACGGGTGACATCTCTTCGATATGAGAGTCGTCGTCGTCAACTGGAGCCGAACCTTGACCTATAGAATAATCTTGGGTCGGGTAAAACTTTTGACTATACATTAGCTGCTCAAAATCCATATCAAGACTAACACGATTAATTGGAGAATCGGGTTGATTTGCTTAGGAAGACGTCGACGAATCCATAGTAGGACGATACAATCCAATTAGTGATTGGTAGAAAGATTGTTGGTTGTTATATGGCAGCAAGAATGGACGATTTTGATAAAACATGTTATTATTTTGTGGTGGTTGTGGTAATTGTGATTGATATTCAAAACTCGGGGATCGAAAGCGCATGGGTGGTGAGACACCGGATAATTGGAAATTTGGATCCGGTGTTAAATGCGGAACGCAATCTTGAAGTTGGGATTTTGGAGTTTTTGATTTGGGAGTTTTCTTAACCTTGTTAAACATGGTGAGTTTTGATTTGAGAGAAGTAGTTTGAATTGTTATTTGAATTTGTGAAAAAATTGGTAAAATGAGTGGGTATTTATAGTGTTAAATTATTTAAATTTTAAAAGTTAAAAAGTTTTTTTATATTAAATGAGATAGAGTCGTTGCCCCTTTTCCTTTGCTCGACCTCCGGTCATAGGAACGACCCACAAGGACCAAAGACCCCTGACGACCG
Source organism: Tanacetum coccineum (assembly GCA_026074375.1). Lineage (NCBI taxonomy): Eukaryota > Viridiplantae > Streptophyta > Magnoliopsida > Asterales > Asteraceae > Tanacetum > Tanacetum coccineum. The sequence continues at coordinate 10,995 of BQNB010179115.1, forward strand.
AGTGTTGTGCTATAAGGGCGATCGAAAGGGACCTTGGTCGACCGATCTATAGTGAGCAGCCTAAATAAAGAAGGATTGGAGTTTAGAAATTGATTTTCTTTTTTCTTACTTTTAAGCCAAGGTAATTTGTCTTATGTTACGTAAGGCAGGTAAAACGTTATTGAAAATATTTTGAGATGTTTACGTTGTTGGGTTTTTCGTATAGAACGGCAAGAACCCAAACATATGATTAAGAATTAAGAACTTAGGTATCCCTCAAACAAACCAAGTGAGTGTGTTTACTATGTGTAAACAAGTGTGTGAAATGTGAAAGAGAGTGATCTTTTTACATTTGTGTGATGCTCTCTACTTATATACGAGGATAGACCCGTATGGATGATCAATGGTTATAAACAAGCTATATGTTGATCATCCGATGGTAGACGAGGATGACAGGTGACATTCCTTTCTTGGCTTAATATGGTTCGTGCATTATCGTGCGTCTCCAACTGTCACGCTTTAAATATTGCACATAACCGTCTGGTGACAGTTGTCCTAGCATGTTGCATACGTGGCCTGAGAGATATTCTCAAACCATATGTGGCCTGAGAATGCTTGCTTATTATATTAGGCTTATCAAAGTGTTAAAGTGTGGATTTTTAGGAACACAAAAGTGTCGGTCACTTCTATAGATATCGTTAGATAGCTCATTTATTTATTTTTGGAAACTTACTAGGCTAGTTAGCCCAAGGCCTATGGAAAGCTCATGCAAGCCAAGGCCTAAACCGGCCATAGGAGGTATAAATACCTTTTCCATGTTATGGAAAGGGTGTTGGTTGTTCATTATTTCACACACATAATACAAGTTTTCTCTCATGTTTCTTTCTCTCTCTAAAATGTTCATCCAACCACTCTCTCTCTCTAAAACCACCTCTCTTCCTGTTTCCATGTATGTTCTTTGATTGTTCTTCAATTGTTATCAAGAGCCATAGAGTGATTGGCTTAGTTTTAGTGTTTGTTTTTCTTTGGTTCATTTTTTCTATCAATCCGTACGTCATTTCTCGTTCTTTCTTTGTTTTTGAAGCTCTTGTGTACACTAAAGGATCATTTACCTTGGTAAATTTGATCTAGTATCTTTAAGATATAGGTGTATATGCTTTGAATCAAGAAAAACATCATTTTTTTACAACTTTTGTTTTCGAAAAGTCTTAAAAAGTACAAATCTTGATTTCAAAAATTTTGGCTTAAAAACCATAAAGTTTGCATTTTTAAGGTACCTATAGGCTTAGTAATACTAGTTGTACAAGAAACTTTGGAAAAAATAATCAAAAGTTAGTCTTTTTGTGTTTTTGAGATTTTGTGTTTCGTCCTAGTGTTGACCGAATTAGCAGTTCAAAGAGATAACCAAATTCGCAGCTTTTCACTTTCAACCGGATTAGGAGCTTCAAAGTTTAATCGAATTCGCAGCTTATCAGCATTAACTGGATTAGTAGTTTCCAAGTTTAACCGAATTCGCAACTTATCAGCGTTAACCGGATTAGCAGTTTCCAAGTTTAACCGAATTCGTAACTTATCAGCGTTAACCGGATTAGCAGTTTCCAAGTTTAACCGGATTAGCAGCTTCTCAGTTTAACCGAATTAGCAGCTTCCCTGTATAACCGAATTCGCGGTTTACATTGGCTAACCAAATTGGCAGTTTGCCTTTGACAACTGAATTAGCAGTTTTACTTGTCAACCTAATTCGCAATTTCTCATTTGGACACCGAATTTGCATCTTAAGTTAAAACTCACAAATTTGTTAACAAAATTATATGGTTTATTTCTGTGACTT
>BQNB010179118.1:0-12803 GCA_026074375.1 Tanacetum coccineum
CGAAAAGTTAGATGAATCATAAACCACGCATTTCTGACAAACTAGGAATAATAACAATGAAATCGAATTTAGAAATGTATACACAAACTTGACACGGTCTATATAATTCGACGCTAAACATATTTTAAAACATATTCGGGTTTTAAACGTAAAAGTATAAGAGTCAAAGAGTAAAAATTTAAAATATAAAAGTTACATATATATTATATATAATACTAATTGGAAAATTAAAGGATTAAAAGTGACAATACGAAAACTGAAGGGTTAATTGTGTAAATTACTTAATAGAGAGACTGAAATCCACTATTCCGAAACTTAAGGGTATTAACTATAAATAAATAAGCTTTATAAACAAATTAAACGAGTCGAGCGAACCGTGAGGTATAAAAACTGATAATTATACAAATTAATTGACGGCTACGCTATAAATAAATATTCGTGATAAGAAAATATATAGACTTAGTAATTTACGAATAATGCCTATATTTTCCTGAGCTATAAATCACATGAACTTGTAAGAATAAGTTACGACGCATAATAGTATCAATTCCTGTATATAGACTTATAGTTGTAAAGTCGTGTATCATCCCTAGAGCCAACGGTCTAACAAACATTTTGAAAACATAAAATGTTATCTCGTAAATGACAGTGCCCTTGATGACCCATTTGCATAATTCATTTCATTAAGTTTTTAGAATGTAAACTCAGATTTGTCATAATTTAGGTATTGACTGAGTCACTATTTGACGTGCATTGATCCATTATCAGTTCAGGCGATTAACTGACAAGGTGAGTTTTCATAGCCCCTACTTTACTATTTTAAATCATCTTTTCGGGTAAGAACATTGCTCATTTTTAACAGTTGAACACAAGTACATTTACTGAATTACTATTGGGTCTAAGTCCTTATTCAACCCAACTTGCTATGTTGCCCAATTTATCATGAACCGTTAATTACTTGTAAGCGAGAATGTTATGGATAGATCTATCGGGATTGACATCCCTATTTGTCTTGTACTGACATTAGTCAAGCAAACACAGTTTTATTTGAGTCAGTTACGGATGTCGCGGGTTGAACATCTGCATGGGCTTATCTTTGATGATACATGTTAACGCTTCGGTGTCATGAGCTTAGACAATAGTAAATACTTTTCATTGTGATATATAGGATTACTATATTTTATGCTATGGTTATAAATCTTGTGGTTCATCGCTATTATCAAACAACAAAACCTATGAACTCACCAACTTTATGTTGACGTTTTAGCAATGTTTTTCTCAGGTGTCCTATCTTACGGAATATATGAAGTCTGCATTGGTATATTGACATGTAGAGGTCTATCTCTCGTATCAAGTCCTCTTCATGCCATGAAGTCACAATCCCAAATCCAATCTTCCGCTGTAGTGAAATTTGGGGGTGTGACAAAAACTCCCTTAATCCAATTATCCAAACACACACCATCAAGGAACCTGTCCATCAAAACCCAAAACCCGACCCGACAAATATCCACATTCCTTAAACCCTGTGCTCCATCTTCAAACATTAACCTTAAACCCTCTACTTTAAGTACTAATGATAAAAGCATTTATAAAAACGTGACCTTTAAAAATGGTTTAAAAACCCACCAATAGATTGGAAAGATTGGGTTAATACTATGCACTTAAAACAAAAATCCACGTGGCAAAAAGCTGGAATTTATCATGTTATACCTCTTATAAAATCTTGGTAGAACATGTTTTGCTTTTGTCCTTTGTTAAAAAATGGAGTCATGAGACTAAAACATCTGTGTTTGTTTAGGGTGAAGTTGGTATTACATCAGAGGACATTTTGGTTATTCGTGGTTTTTCGGTTTTGGGTTGAAGTGTTTATGATGATGTGGGAATTGATGTGGAGTCAGAAAAGGTATTTGGTGCGCTAAGTAATGTGAGTTAGGGTGGTTGGATTAAGATTTTTAATGATAGTGGTAGTGAAATTGAGCATGACGCGTTTCGTGCACTATGGTTGTCTAGATTTTTTTTCCTTCGTCGAGTAACGTGGTTGTGAAAAGTTTATGCAAAGTTTCGGGTTATTTAGCTAGAGGTGTTAGGCTTGCTATTGCGCTTACTGTTCTTGCTAGTGTTTATAAAGATTCAAGGTTTTTGAAAGTTAAGATTGTTCTTAGTGATGCAATGTCTGTTATTGTTCAGGCTCTTCTGCAGCTTGTTCAAATTTGGACATGGGAAAGTTTTCCGAAGATTAGTCCTAAATGTGAAATTGGTTGTAATTTGAAATTTGCTAAATAGGAGAAAACGAATGTATGTGTAGATGATGTTGGCTCGTTTGTTGATCATTTAATGAATCTTTTTTGTTTCAAAAAACAATTTGAGAACCAAAACAAGAAGATAATATCCTCGAAAAACAGACTTATGCAAAAACAACGAAAGGTATGTCTTTAATTACTATTATCATTCGTTAAGTACTCTCAAACTGACAATGAGAATGGCATTGTATTTATTTCATCACTAACATTGACAACTTCTTGAATACATTCAAATGACATAGATAATAAGCCGATTGATAATGAGGATAAGCCTCATTAGTGGTATTATAAACAAGAAGCCTTGGAACAAACATAGTGACAACTTGAAGATGAATGAAAGGCGAGGATACAAACACAGGGGCGGAGCGACGTGTTTAGTGGTGGGGGGCGTTGCCCTCAACAAAGTTCCAGTGAAACACTAAATATGTAGAGAAAAAGTTAACTTTTGGTCGAAAAAAAGTTCAGTGCCCTCAGGTAAATACTTCAAGTGCCCTCATCCACGGCGTGAGATTAACAATAAGAGTCTTTTTTATGTCAAAATTTGTTTTGCGGTTGTTTCTTCAATGGAAAAAATGGAGAAAAAGAAGACTTTGGGAATATGGAAAGTAAACTAAGGTGGGGATGGGTGAGTCAAAAGTGGATAAGTGGGTACTCAGTATTAAAAAGTTTATAATTAATTATTATGGGTTTTGCTAATATGTGCTATGGGCACATGATAACGTGCATTAAATGCAATATGTTTTTCTTTTATATCAAAATTAGCTAAAAGACCCGTGAAATTCACGGGTATTTTAAAGAGAGGCCAAAATTTTTTTATGATGACTTGTATATTACACAATTAGGCTTAGAAAGAAATATATGAATATACACAGTTTAAAATAATAAAGTCCGTACGAATGAAACATGTGTGTAACCATAAGAGAACATAAAGTTGCATAAGCACCATTGTAATTTTTAGTTTTGATAAACTTGTTTTTATAGCGCAAATCCAAAAGCATGTTAATTCAATTGTCGATAACTTAGCTAATATTTGATAACCAATTAGAGACATAAAGTTCTTGCCAACCATTTGACATATGCATATTGGATTAAGAAACCTTATACATAAAAAATTTGATTAGAAAAAAACAATTTATATGTAAAAAAAGTTGAGTGAGTTTAGTTACAAATAATCAGATATTTTGTAACACTTCTTTGAAAACCATATTTGTTGTGCTATTATTCATGAGGTTGCGTGGCTAAAAATTATCTTCAATTTCTTTTTGTTCTTAACGTTGGAGACAACAATGTGTATCCGACAATGCTTGAAATGTGCCAAATATGAATTCTTTTGCCCAAGAGATAGTACTTGGCTTTTGTCCACGGTTATAGCGAAAAGATATCAAAACTGAAGTCAAGGGCGAAAGATATGGACACTCTTACTATCTTTAACAGAACCATTTATTCAAGGGAGTGATTATTATCATTGGATAGTTGTCGTGATATCAAACAAAAAATGGTTGTCAACACAATACTTTTACGTAGCGTTTGGTACATTGTAATGTGAGTAGGAATGGAAAAGATTATTACAACGGAATGAGAAAATTATGTTTGTTTACAATTGCGGAATGCAATGACTCATTACATGTAATCATTCATTACATCAAAACCACCATTTTCATTCCATAGGAGCCCCTCTTTTTTTTTCATTACGTCTGTAATGTAATCAAAATTACATAAAAGACCACCATTAACTAACCACATTAAATACACTTCTTATTAACTATGGACATTTCAGTCTTTTTCTTATCGATTGCATTACGTCATGTCATACCAACCAAACATTATTAATAAGGGTAATGAATTATTACATTACATTATTTATACCATTGCGTCGCTTATTCCATTAATTTAATATTTCATTACATCATACCAAACGAACCCCTATTCAAATGAGGACATATAAATCGTATATAAATTTAATGCAATGAACTGAACATAAATAACATATACATTTGATCACTCCATATTTGATATCAGCAGCAAGATGATTCATGTATCAAACTGAGCAAACCACTCAAGGGTGGCCTAATGGCAAAAGGGTTTGTGTTTATCACTCTAAAATGTGTGAGGTCTCAACTTCATTACCTGTTAGGTGCAAACAACCTTGAAGTGGCCACGCCAACCTCCTGAAAAGGGAGGGCTTTACCTGGTTTGAGTCTATGTGGCGGTGGGTTCAAACCTCGTGGATTATTCGGCCAATGTGTAAGAAACCTTAGTTAATTTTTTTTTATCAAAATGAGCAACACTTGGATCCAAAGCTATACTTCGTAAAAAATTGGTCATGGTAATGCAAGTTAGCAGTCAAAACAAAACAAAAGATAATAAGTTAACAACTTAACATTACTCACCAAAAAGTACTCTATCATAAAATAGCACATATGTGACTAATTCAGGTATATATCTTAACCGATATCTTATTTTTTTTGTTGGTATCATTCAAATTCAATAGTACACATGCCGCATTTACATGCCTTAAACGAAGATGAAACATCAAACACGCAATACTAACAAAAGAAGCATCAAATACAAATGTAGGCCTTGCATATCACTTACAAAAGCATTTTCAAACGCATGGTATAAAACTACGCAAACACACAATGCTTTGGAAATAATCCAAGGGCATCTTCAGTAAATAGGAACCTGAATCAAATTACAACTTGTATTTGCAATTCAAACAGTAATTGTCAGCAAAACATGTATTGTAAACGTAAAAACATACGGAGTATTATATATATTATTATTCTATTAATTAAAACCGAAACCGAAAACCATAAATATATAAAATTGAACCGAGTAAGGTCCGTTCGGTTTTGGTTGGACCAATCTGCTTATTGTTCAATACTATTTACATCAACAACACACTCAATCAAAAAACTATGCTTGGGATTACGGTTTGTAAGAGATTACATGGTTATTGCATGGGTGATGATCAACCTATCACTTTGGCTCGTAATGGTGTGTCAAATTGTTGCAACAGATGCATGCTCTTTGTCTAATTAATATTGAGACCAAAGTTGTTGCTGCAAACACACAAACATATTGTTTTTGCATACCAACATCATATAGCCAATGTAATGAAACAAACCAACTATACATTAGAATGTTTGTAACCATATATAAATATAATAATTATGAAAGTGTTTGTTGGATGAACTAACCTTGAACTGGGATGAAGAATCCAACTTTTTTGTGCCTTCAATATAGATGTCGAACAACTGTTGGATCTCATTAATTATACTTCATATTACTAAAAGATCAAAAGTTATATTTCCAGTTGACCTATAATCAACACAATGTCAAATGGTTGCCTAAATTATCTTGATCATATTAATGAAGTGTTTTCTCAATTAATGTAGATTGAATGAAAATGTTTCCAGACCATAATTTCACACATGCTTTTTGAGTGACATGCTTCAAAATTCTATTGTACACATGTCACAGTCATACATGTATACAAAAAAATGAACCATTTTGACCCTTAGCTAACCTGCTCATTTTGCCAAATCTATATACAACAATCATTCAAAGCAACTCATCCTAATACATTTGAGCGCAGATACCGACTTGTTTCAAGATTACAATATATGACTAACACAATTAAGTTTCAACAAATCTTGGCTCAATAGAACTTTTTAAGGGGCCATATTCATGAATAAGTCATTTAAGACAACCAAAGTGATGCTTACACCAACCCAAATGCTGGACTATATAAATCATGAATGTGCAGGATAAAATCGCAAACCATTTGTGAAACATTATAATGTTGGACCTTGATTTTAAAAAATGTTAATAGTCTAAACATTTAGAGAAAGAAATGAAAAATTGTAGAGGAAAATGCAATCTAACTACCAAATAACCGATGCACTACATGAAAATAGGTGGTTACATTCTAATGTGTATTTTATCGAGCTTGAGGTGTGATTATGAATTTTTTTCAAGAACTCGCATAAATGTTTGGGATTCGAAATGTTGTCAATGTTTCTTTCTAGTCAGACATTTTATCATATACTTGGTGTTCAATTGTAACCATAGCATTCAAATGAACTCTCAATCATAAGAAATCAAAACTGAAGTCATTAGTAAAATCAAAACTAACCTTTTTATTCAAATGAACTGTCAATCATAAATGGTTCTAAAAAAGCATAAAAACACAACATAAATCATAGCAAATAAGAAAGAAAATCTGATAAACGAAATTGGAAAAGGAGAATCAAGTAAGAAACTGAAAGCTTACCCGTCATAGATTGAAATTAGGACCCGAATAGATGATTGGCTTCTGAAACCTGTCATTATAAAAAAGAAAAAAAATGCAACGTCATTAGTTAACAACTAATTCATGAATGTGATTTTCCTTAATTTTTTTTCAAAGGTTTAGCAACACACAAATGAATTGGAGAAGAAGATATGCTTTTGAAGGGATCTCATGTTGGAATTAGTAGATAAAGACCATATTAACTATTAATAAATACGAGTACGCAGCGGAATATAAACACGTATGATCTTCATATAGTCATATAAATTAACATAACAAGAAAGTAAAAGAAAACGTGTACCTTTTAGCAATTCTTCAATCAAAAAACAATAAAGATCAAAGTATAATCTCTCTACGGATTTGTACAAAATACGTTCTTAGCAATAGAGTATGCTAGTACTAATAGTATTAAACAATCGCCTTTGAAAAACCTTGAATCAAATCAACACAAGAAACTATGTTTCTTGTTTCCTTGCCGTCGAACAAAGCAAAACCGAACACCCCTATAAATGGTTTCGGTCGATCAAGCACAAAGAGAAAGAAAGAGAGATTTAGGGTTAGCTAACTAATGAATCCCTAATCTCTATTTATAGCCTTTCTCAATACTTGGTTAACAAGCAAAAACCCACCTCCTTTGGGTTGGGTTATTCGGCCGACTAGAGCAAAGGGAAGGGGCATAGCCCACTTTCCTTTTTCCCGATTTTCCTTTAAAGTCCTTATTGTTTAACATTTAATTAATTATATCTCAATATATTTAATTAACTATTACCAACGAATTACGTGTGCATCTCCATAGGCTCAAACCGAGACCGGACATATATTATTTATATGTACATTCCTTCAGCTCCCACTTGGACATGTAGAATAATATAATATAATAACATTGGTTAGCGTCTAGCAACACGCCAATGCTCCCGGAAACCTTTGAGTGTAGTTTCCCAAAATACATTTAAATGATTAATCATTTACAATCCCTTTGTTTCACAAATGCCATGTTAAAATAGATATGGACCGTAGTCATCCTATTTTAACGATTCCGTTTCTCGTGTTACATAATTAAATCAAGATTATCAATCTAATCAGGACAAATCCAGATTACCATTGGGTCTGGCCAGACACATATCTGATTAATTCATACAGATTATGGAAAGGATTTTTAATGCGTTTACATTAATTGCTGAATTGAAACAGTCGGTTCAAATGAGTCAAGAAGAAGAGTACAGAAGAAGTCAAGAAGTCAGAACTCACATTTGCAGAGGAGTAGTACTTTACTAAAAATACCAATGGCCAGATATGTTTCTTATTTTTGGAGAAGATATGACAACTTGGAGAATGACTTGATTTGGTGGAGTGTTTTATGTTTTTAACTCTATTCAAAAGACTGGCTAAAAAATCCACGTGTCGACTTCTTGATAAAAGTTATTTTTAGAAAAAATTAATTATAAAGCTGAAAAAAACTGTTTTTTATTGAAGAAGATAAAAACACATTTAATAAACATTCATTATAGCGAAAAATTACCTTAATTATATGCATTTTATAATTTAATCAACATGAACCTTCTTTTTATATCCACTTTAGCATGTGCCCAGTGAGCACATATTAGCAAAACCTTTAAATATTTATATTGTAAAGAAAAAAGTATAGTACCCTTTTTGCATCTCATTGACTAAATAATATAGATGTGTGTAATATCTATTTCCAGAAGTTACGTTATTGTGTATGACTTTGATAAAATAATCAAATTTTTTTAACTTCAATTATATATGAAATGCCAATTGCCTTAATAAAATTTGCATGAACCTTAGGGATTCTCAATTTATTTTTTCAAGTATTTGTGTTTCACGTGTAAAAAACAACTCAATTCTTTGTGGTTTTATAAAAAATTGGTTTATATAAATATATAAATATTTTATAATCAGTTTTACCATATCACACATGCTCAATAAGCGTCGAATCCTTCCGAATAATAGCACTTATTTTGTCTTAAATGAAACCCAATCTGACCTGACTTGTTTAAAGTTACACTAAAAACCATTTATTACTTAATGCCCCCCGTGATTGTATTTCCTGGCTCCGCCATTGTACAAAGAGCGAGAAAATTTGCTGAAGAAGATTGGAAAGAAGTTGCAACGCTTAGAAAATACGAGGCCTTATATGATTACGAACCTAATATGATAGTGGTGATGATTGTTTTGAATGCTTGGACTACGATGAGTTACATTTAGAGTATCTTGCTGAGAAATCTCCCAAATGGCATCGTTAGATTGTCAAATTTATTTTACTTTTTTTACCAATTATTAATCCGAAACAATGATATGTTCCTTTTTTATCTTTAATTAACTATTTTATATTTGTCATGGTCTCATTATATAACCGATTTTAAAAAATACGCGTATGATATGAATTATAATTTGATTATATAGTTTGTATGTCTAACCATGGTGCAAAAACAGTCAAGCTAAAAATACCAAGACGATCCCCCTTCCAACTCAACTTCGATCTTATGATTTGTAGAATGTGTAACTTAGATCTAATACTAACCTTAACATCATAAACCTAAGTAAATTCAAAAGCAATTGTAAATATAAATGTTCGAAAAACAATAATTATAAATAGGAAAATAATTTTTTAACTAAACTATCATGATTTTTAAAACTATTTACCAAATAGTAATAACTTAAAAATGAGTTAATTGTGTAAATCGTCCTTAAAGTTTGACCAAATTGCATGTTTCGTCCCAAACGTTACGAAAGTGCAAGAATCGTCCCTGTCGGGAAACCTTTGGTGCAAGTATCGTCCTTATGAGGAAACCTTGGAGGAAACCTTGGAGGAAACCTTTAGTGCAAGTATCGCCCCTGATCCTTGCACTTTCGTAACGTTTGGGACGAAACATACAATTTGGACAAACTTTAGGGACGATTTATGCAATTTATTAAGTCCTAAGATATGAACTGTAATCAAATAAAAAAAAAATTAAACCTAAGATATTTTAAAATTATGATGGCTAATAACTTGTTACCAATTGGTAAATAATTTTTAAAATTGTGATGGTTAAAAAGACCTTGGCACACAATCAATAATTATAAAAGGAAAAAAACTTACATATTAACTTTCAACCATTGTTAAACGGATCGACGAAGATAGACTGGCCGCTTGCAAGATGATTAGAATGATCGTATTTTTGATCGGAATAGTGAACCAAATTTAGTGTGTGTGTGTTTAAGTGTGTGTTTGAAGAGAGAGATTATTTTGTTAGCTATGTGTTTTGGAAAAAAGGACTGCCACGATTTCCGATGAAATCTTTTAGAAAAAAGTTTAGAGATGTTGCACACTGCCCTAAGTAGATAGAGCTGCCGCCAGTAGAGCATCTGACGTGGACGACAAAACAAAATAAGGTTTGGGTATTTCGGTAATATTACGTGCAGTGGTGGGCAGCCCAAGGATTTGTGGGCCAAAGAAAAAGTACCTTATTTATGTCACGTGTCAATCATCTATGGTGGTAAAGTGGTAGAGAAGTGAAGTTTGACCATTTTTGAAAGAGATGATTGAAAGTGGCTATTTCATGTGTAGTGTTTAAGTATTTTTCCTTTTTTGAAAATTTTCTTTAGAAAAAAATTGGAGTTAAATTAAAATACCCGACAAATCACAAAGACCAAAATGTAGTTAACTCTAAGGACCCCCCAAAACTACGATTTATACCCTTTAATTTTTTCATTTTTTTATTTTATTTTTAATTTTTATAATTTTATTTATATTATAATACTGTGAAACGAAAATTGTAGAAAAAAATATAAGGTTAAACTAGTTAAAAGTATTAAACTGAAAAAAAATACGAAACAAAAAATGATAAAAACTATGTTGTACTGTAAATAGAATTACAAAAAAGAATATTGTTTAATTTTTTTTTGTACTTTTTATACTTTTTTGTGAGCAATGGCTACCAATCCTATTTATAATTCACAAAGACACTTGACAAATGCTTGCTCAACTTTATATTCATAAAATGAAGGGACTGGAAGTGAAATTTAAGTTGACAGGGAGTCAACCACTCTGCCTTTACTCTTTCTAACTCCAATAATGGAACTTCCATTTTGATCGCATTCAATCATTCATTTCAAACAAAGACTTCCATTTTGATCGTTATATTGTAAGTCATCTCTATGTATAACGAAGCAAATCTTATCTCTTTTTTCTATGTATGTATGCTAACCATACTCCATTTTAACTAGTGTAGTAATCATTTCAAAACATTAAAAGTTATTATTTGATCTAAATATCCTTATATTTATAACGAAGCAAAAAAAAAATTATGTCAAATGTTTGGGTCATGGTCGGTTTTTCACTCGTCTTCGTACTTTTTACCGAGTAAGTTGGGTTTTGTTCTTCGATTGTTGGGCTGTTATATTTGTAATTTTTAAGACCATTAAACGTAGGATTGTTGTAGTTTTTAAGGATCTTAATAGTTTTAGGGTCATTTAGTCGAAGTTATCATTTGTAGACCAGATTTTTACATTAGTATGAACAATAGAAAATAGTAGTATCAAGATTGAATTGCAAAATCACACATTTAGTTTTTGAAATGCAATCCTTATTCCTTACAAGCTTTTTTTTATATTAAGTTATACAAATATTAGCGTTACAAGTAGTGATAGAGCCACATGTTAATAAGAAATAGTGCAGAACGACTATCAATAAAACCAAGAGTGTCTATAATGTAGAAAATTATGCATTATCTCAAGACATTCAAGAAATAATTTGGGTTACTACCAAGATAATAAACCTTGTAGCTCCCACTGAATTTGAAAACATTACATTAATGTCTTGTTCAGAAATAAATCATGATGCTCCCACTGGATTTGACAACATTGCAAGTGTTCCATAACCAGCGAAAACAAATTTATTTTCCAACTTTCTTTGAAATCTTAATTAGTAGCAATGTACTTGGATTTCAAAAATTTCTACTATGTAGATGAGGACCTACCATTGTAACTACATGAATTTTCAGTGCTATTTATTAACTTGAAAATTGGGCATGTAATTCCACCTAATTCGATTAAGCAAACAACTAATATACATTATACTGGTTTGCCTTTACCACTTTTGCGGTAGTATTGGTATTTCCTAATCAAGAACTCATAAAGCATCTGACTTAGTAATCATCTCTTGAGAAGATTTGTTTTCAAATTGCTGATAGAGTTTTGGAGACATAATTCGAAGCATCAAACAAGCAACTTCATTGTGACAATCAAAAAGAGCATTCCAATCAGCAAGAGCTTGATTATCAGCACTTGCGGCAGGTGCAGGTGGCAAGAGTGTTTCAAAAACATCCTGTAATTTTAATTTTATAGTACGCACAACAAGTTTGAGCGCGCACAACAAGTTTGAGCGCACGCAACCACTCATTAAAATTTGGTCCGGTAAGTTGATGCTTCTCAAGCATTGACCTGAAAGCCGAACTCTTGACAAACAAAACCAAACCCGTAACAACTCACGGTAGATGTTTATTTGTTTTCAAGTGTTTAGTATTTTCAATAATACTTTCTTTAAAGAAAATTAAATACCCATGCTTATAAAATAAAGCATTAATTTTCGATAAAGCTAGGATCCACCTTGACATAACCACCACCGCATCAGTTGATCTGCTAGTGATGATGATTATTCAAAGGGTAATTAACGTTTAATAATTGCATCCAATGCAACTCCTACATTATGGGATTCTACTTTATGTACATCACATGTGAACATTCAAACGTGAAAAAGTGAGCATGTTTATCCCATCATATGCCACGAGTTAAGGTCTCACCTATCAGGTGTCATAACACATCAAGATCCGATTTTTATCATCAATTATGCATGTTTAACACTTAACAATTATTATACATTCATATATCATATATCACATGTCATCATCCATGGTAAACTTGCAAGATTCACCATGGATCTCATCAATTAACGTTTAATAAAGCGAGAAGATTCCTATTAACAATTAATACATATCGATTATTAACAATTAAACTACGATATCTATCAAATAAAAATTGCATACATCTTAGGGTTTTGCCTAATTAATTTTATTAACTATAATTAGGGTTTATGAATATAATTTCATAAAAGAAAAATTAAGACAACCTCCTCTTGTTGAGGTATAACCGTCCTCAAACACAAGCCCACAACCCAAGCCAAAACTTTTCTTTTCTTATTATTTAAC
>BQNB010179119.1:0-12803 GCA_026074375.1 Tanacetum coccineum
GCTGTTATCTTGATGATGGTAATAGCTTTTGTCAAGTTTCCGGTGTCTATGATGTAGCTCAAAGAGTCTAGTTTCCATAACATCCAGCCTCACAAGTTTTTAAGGTCGGGAAGTCATTCAAACGTTGGTTGCAAGAAAAGTTAGCAGTAAATACGGGTAAGATTTAGGTCAGATTACGAGGTGTAAAACCCACACTTAAAATTTGAATTAGCATTATCCAATCTACAAGAGTTTAGTTCTATGTGTCTATTAAAAATCCCCCAAAGGATAGCTTCTGATTTGGAGTCTAAGTATGGTTTTTAGGTCTAAACTTTTTAGTGTGCGATCAGATCCGAAACTGAGTATTTAAAAGTTTGATTTTATTTGGGGCACTTAAGAGTGGAAATAAATTAGTGGAAAAATCACGAAGTTAGTAGACTCATGGTATTGAACTTGTGATTTTTGGTAAAATTTATAAAGCTCAGTAGGTATGGTTTAGAAAATAGTAAAGTGATGTTAAAATTTTACGTTTTTGGTAGATTAAATTGTTGACTTTGAAAGCAATGTGTTAAACGAATTGTTTAATGGCGGGGCATGGGGTCGGGTGTGTGACCATGAGGGTAATTAAACACCTTAGACATCCATCATATGATTGTTACATGTGCTTAAGCTTTTGGCTTAGTAGCGTGTAACACGTGTTTGTTTTGATTGATTAGATTTGTGCTAGTGTTTGTGGAAGCTGCAAAGCATCAGGTGAGTTTCATAGTCCCATTTTTACTATGTTTTCTTGGGATGGAAATGATGCAAAATATGTTTTGAAATGTTTTAATTGCTGTGATTATATGGTTTGATTGACGCATGGACTTTTATGTAGCTATTATATATTATGTGCTAAGTGTTATTTGATTTGGATCGTGGGTAACGTTCCTACCCGTTATTGGTTTCGCCTACTTTGTGGGTAAGATCCTTGGAGGTGATCAACTCCTTGTGATATTGTGTGGATTCGGTACCAAGAGTCTAGAATTTGGAATATCATTCCTCTCCATGACTATTAGTGGAGCGGCGAGGTACGCCTACCTCATTGTTTTGTGGGTGGGATCGGGGGACACGGTTCCGTTCCCAATGATTTGTTTATGGAAAAAATGGCATGTTAACGTGTATTATCATCCGCTATTTAATTGGCCTGTCATTGCTTTGTTTTGTTTTTATATTCACAGTAATTTATTTTTAAACCTGTATTGGTTTTGTCGTAAACCTAGTGACTTCACCAACCATTATGTGACGTTTAAGCATCATTTTTCAGGGTGAGCGTTATGAAGGTTCTTGAGTTAATAAAAGTGGCTAGAAAGATTATTAGGCTGCATTGGAAGATCCAATTTGATTTCGTTTCGTACTTTGTTTGCATGAATTCTTGAATGTTTTATTAGGTTTGTGAGACATTGTCTTTGTATTGATGAGACCCCCTTTCATTAATACAAGATGCCGTTCTTTTGTTTTCGGTATTGTCATGACACATTTGTGTCTTTTATTTCTAGTTATGCATATAGTGGTTCTCTATTGTTGACACCATTGTGTTGTGATGATATCCATGATGTTACACCTCGTGTTTCCGCCTTGGCGGGGTGTGACATTTATTACAAGGTTTCCAAGATCAAGTAGTGGGTATGATACGAATTGGGTAATAGTCGATAGACTGACTAAGGTATGCCCATTACATGGTAGTACGTGAAGATTTTAAAATGGAGAATTTGGCGAGACTTTACACTAATGTGATAGTTACAAGGCATGGAGTACATGTGTCGATCATCTTAGATCGTGGTGGAAGATTTACTTCGCGGCTTTGGTATACATTGCAGAAGGCATTAAGAACACGGCTAAAACATGCGTACTACTTATCATCCTCAAACGGATGGACAAAGTGAGCATACCATTCAGACATTGAAGGATATGTTGAGAGCGTGCATGATTGATTTTTTTTTTGTGGTAATTAGGATACTCATCTACCCTTAACTGTGTTTTCTATAATAATAGTTATCATTCGGGGTGTTTGATGTGTCCATTTTGAAGCGTTTATATAGGAGGAAGTGTAGAAGTACATGTTTTTTTTGGCTGAAATTGGAGAAGAAAATTCGGTCGATTAGATCAGAATTGGTACAAAAGACAACAAATAAGGTGATGTTGATTTAAAGAAAAGCTCAAAACGGCCTAGAGATGCAAAGAGCTACATGTCGGCTTATATGCCGTAAAATTTGAGTTGAAGTTGGTGATAAAGTGGATGTTGGAAGTGTCGTCTTGGAAAGATGAAGTGCATTTTGGAAAGAAAGATGTTAGCACCAAGATATGTGGACCATTTGAGTCTATTAAAAGGGATCGGTCCTGTGATATTAATTAAGATATGTCTCAATAATTTAGTAGCGTATTTGATGGTTTCAAATTTAACAAAAGTTATTTGCGGATACAAATCTCTGCATTGTGCAATTTAGAAGAAATTAAGGTAAGACAAAACTCTTCGTTTTGATGGAAGAATCCTGTTGATGACTTATCGAAAGTGAGGTTGAAAGTTTTGATAGCGGTAGTAGATTTGATAGTTAAGTCCATTGGAACTCGAAGCGAGGTCATGAGAATTTCATAAAAACTAAGTATCTACATTTGCTCGTTGAGCAAGCTATCGTTGGAAGTACTAATTAAAGTTGGGTACATAGGGTTACTGGTAGACTTTAGTACACCCTTGAATGTTCTGAGGTAGTTTTGTTAATGTTATATTTTGAATAAAATCGAAGTCGAGCTGATTCTTCAAAAACGTTGAGCTTTATAACAACTCATAACTTAGTTCCAAGACAGTTCTTGTTTGATGAGTTGCAGGGTTAGGTTATGTATGACGTTGTTACACAACTTAAGGTTTTTGACGAGTTTCCTCGAAGACAGGAATGTAGTTGGATGTTATTTTGCTTAGAGTTGTTATGCTACTATTTGTACCCTTGTATGGGCAAGCGAAGTTGTAAGCAGTGGGTTTTCGATCGTGAAAGTTAGATGAGATTCAGAGCGTGGCCTAAGTTCACGTGAGAACGTGAGGAACATATGAAAGCTAAGTATTCTCGATTGTTTGTTGATGATGATGTTCAACCTACTAGTTAAATTTCGGGACGAGATTTACCTAAGGAGGGGATACTGTGACAACTGTGCTTTGAGCAGGTTAGTCAAACCGTTAGTATGGACTTGAACATCATTATGTGTTATAATAATTATGTGTTTATGTGATCTTATGTGAGTTTGGTTACCAATCAATGGAGCGTGATCGTCTCCTTTTGATTGAAGTTATGGTTGTTATAGGTATTTCATTTTGTTCACATTTTAGTGACAATGAAAATGATAGTATAATTCTATGTGTGTACGTATTTATATGTATATGTATACGTATTTATATCTTTAAGTGTTAGTAGTTAGTAAAATTAAAGGTTTAGTTTAGAAAATATAGAAATTTGAACTTAGTTTTATTAAGTTGGTAAAATAAAATTAGAAATGAAATTTATTCATAGTCAATTAATCTAGTTTTAATTTAAAAGGTTTGAAAGGTAAAATAAATAAAGGTTTTTATATAAAAATGTCAAAATTTAAGGGTTTTTGTGTAAATAATAATAATAAGTAGTGTAAGTGTTTTTTCTTTTAAGGTTTGTGTATTTATTTAATAAGGGTTTTAAGTAAATATGTAATAAATATAGTTTTTATAAAAAAATATAAATAATATATATATGTATAAAATTCGAAATTAATAATAAAAAAAATAAAAAAATAAAAAGGAATGTTATTTGGCCGGTTTTAAAGAAAGAAAAAAAGGGAAACTCATTTTTAATCTAAGTGAGATTCTAATTAGGTAATTATCCAAACCTTTTTCTTTTTACTATAAATACAAACCCCTCATCCCTATATTTTTTATATATCCGGTCGAACCAAAAAGAAAGAAAGCAGCCCTCCACACAACTTAGGCAGAAACCGAGTCAATACATAATCTATCGGTTTTCACAAAGATGAATTATGGTATTGAAGAATGACATCATGGACCCAGTGATGCAATGCACAACCCTCCCCAGCCATTCGAGTTTCTCTCAACAGAATCTTATGTCATTTGTCACGGAGATACACACGACTTCTGTTGACTTTATCACTCCGAGTTAGTTGATATTTAATTGGTGGCAGTCTGCTCCAGCCTCCGAGTACTAAAACCAAAATGCACTAATCGAGTCTAGAGCCAAGAGATCAATAAAATAAATCTCAATAGGACACATTCCATTACAAACACTTGTTGAACATCATCAAGTTCACAATCTGTTAACAAGAGTCCTACGCATTATCCTTGTGATTTTGCCAGAACATCCGAGTGATACTTAAGTATTCACCGTGAATATGGAAATCCTGCTTGAGCCAACATCAAACAAGCTCTTGGTAGGTGACTTACGAGATTCTATATAAATCAAGCTTGTGTCAACTGGATATCGATTCGGTCCCGTAAATGAATTGACGACTTAATCAGAAAGATAGTAACTATCTAATTCACTCATATCGTGTTGTCTACTTTGAGACGTTTCGATATTAAGAACAAGCAAGTACGGTGAATCTAATGCATACGCGTTAGAGGATCTAACACTTTGAGCTGGAAACCCTGTCAAGGAGGTTCTTCCAAATTAAACCTACCTAATCATAGGTACATTATTTACACTGTAAAACAGTCCTCACACTCACCAAACCGAGGTAATAATTTGCCACAAAAAAACCAGAATCCTCGAACGAATGAAAAAAGGCAATATTACGTTTCACAATTTGTTTGTTTGTATTCACTAACATTAAAAATGCAGGTACGACAAAACCAATGGCGTTGCAACAAAACATAAAAAAAAAGAGAACAGCAAAAATCAAAAAAAAAAAAAAAAAAGCAAAAAAAAAAAAAAGCCCTACATCATTTTCCCAAAGCAGAGTTACTCCCGATTAATTTAGTATCCACCCACATGCTCCATAAGCTCAAATACTACAAAGACATGCTCATGCTATACACGGCAACAAGATTCAGGAATCACGAAAGCTCAAGTATTAAAAGACAAAGACTATGATTGTTTTCCGCTAACTCTCATCCATATTAATGAGTATAGATTATAAAAGCGAGGATAATTTTAAAGAAAATTTGAAAGCGGATCCCAATTCACTCGAACCTCGCGCCTACCTTCTAAACTCGTACTCGCACACGTCCTCCTTGACTTTCCCGCCTCTCTCAAAAATCAACAGCTTAATTGATAGATTAGTTGTAGCAAGCTTTCAATAAATGCAAAGTAATGACAATCGTTGGTCAAGACACAGTCCACAAACGATCGCAAGGTGGGTAAAAGACCGGATCAGAGAACAAACAAGGAAAAGATTTAAAGAACACGGAACAAAAGAACAAATCACTACATACCATGCCAAAGTGCGCTCAGAGAACAAGAGATCCACCAGCACGAAAAAACAAAAAAGCCAACAACATAAAAAAGACCAAAGGAATACTATAACCTGCAACAAACAAAGGCACTCTCAATAAGTATCAGAGAGTAAGCAAAGATTTAAGATCTCAACTCAAACTCACCACCCCTCAAAGAAAATTGAAGACACACATTAGAGGACATTGTTTTTCAGACGCGGTCACGCGATCACTAAAATATATCTGTGCTGAGACCATGTGAAAGCTCATGCAGCAACTGAAGGAAGCCTTGCACTATGTTCCGGCGCGAAATACTCTCGGGGGCAGAGATAGTAAGCGGCTCAAAACATATATTGAGCGAGCCTGATAAGTGAAGTTCGACTACTAAATCAATAATGAGGAATCTAAGCTCTCCGGGAAGGTCTAGCCGGCTCTAAGCTGCTCTTCTTGTCTTTATTTAGTTAATTGTTTGTAATATGCTAGAAACGGAATCCGCGTTCGGGTCGTTATCTTAATCAAAATCTAATCATATTGTATGCATATACGTTTTTGGACTAATGGACCAAAAGAAGTAAAATTAAATATAACCCCAAATATTATCATACCATTAATAAAATATCAATAACATCCCCTATTATGTCCCCGGAGTCTGACCTAAGAAAGAAAAAAAAAGATAACATAACAATACACTAAACCACTACGAACCCCCAACAGACCCAAACCAACCAACAAAAAGGCCTTCATATAGAGCTGAAACAACACCATATATAAGTGAGTCATAAAATAACTGCCCTCCTCAAGGACACCCGAACCCAGAAAAAACCGCAACCGCAATAAATAAAAATAACAACCACCTCCCTACAAAAAATAACAACCCTATCCCCGCCTCTCCAAGTGTGAAGATGGAGGTTGTACATTATTTGAAGATACAACAATATTTATTTTGCCCTCCCCTTCTATAAATTTTCTCCTATTCTCCCTCCACACTTCAAAGATAATTTAAAACTTGAAAAGAAAAATCACAAACAAACAAAACACCAACAACTCGCATCTCAGAAAAACTCCAAAAACAGACTCCGAAATAACCAATTAAAAAACAAAAATAAAAAACTACAAATTTTTATTTCAACAAAATTATTTAAACCCAACACGCAACACTCATAAACACCTTATCTCTTATTTATTAACCAACACACAAGTTTATCACACTCTCTTCTTCAAACTCAAACAACATCTCTCTAAACAATTTCTTTATCTTCAATTTCATTCTTCATATCTTACTTTCTATCTTCTTTCTATTACTTGTTCAGACAAAGAGTGAAGTGCAAAGGTGGTATTGTTTCCGCCCCGTTTCCCCATCCTTTCCCCCTCTCACCTCCCCTCCCGTGTATCCTACAACAACTTTTATTGCAAATTAATCATCCCCATGTTCTATTAGATACTTCACCCTCCCCTCTCTCCGAGTAAGTTTACCAAACTCTATTTAATATGTCTCCTACATACTCCAGACATCCAAACAAAAACCAAAATCATCTGTTTTTTTTTTTTCCAAAGGCACGTTTAACTCAAACAAATTGTTTCTCATATCAAAACAACAATTTCCATTAAATAATTCCTGTGGACACACATCTTTAAAAATCACAAGTCAATTTCGGAGATTTAATCGACAAAAAAATAAATACAACAAGAATATCGCACAAGCACACATCCTCATATAAAAAAAAAAAACTTTATAACACAACCCACAGTAGTCCTTAAAAAAAAACGATGACCACTTTGATTGACTTAAAAAAATTAGATCCCCGATTACCTATTCTATGTATTCATCTCTTTACAACCTTATCAAAACAATGGCTTTAAATATAAAAGAAATTCATCACGACTTTTTCCACTATCCCCTTCTTTCCCTTGTTTTTCCCAACCACCCCAAAATCACATCATCATCACCTCCAAAAGAAACCACAAAGGAAAACGATTATGAACTTCAAAACCACCCAACACAAAATCCTAAAAACCTTGATTCCTCACTTGCGTTTGTCTATATATTGTGTTCATCACCTATAGATCCATTAGTTAGTAAAAGTAGTTATTTTCTGATGGTGTTGATAGATTTCCATCCAGACTAAAGGGTTGACCATATTCCAAAGAAAAAAATATCCCCTATGTAATTAACTTCCTTTGCGTTCTACCTGGTACAGCGTGAACGAAGACAGCTGATGATCAGACCGTTTAGGGATCTTGCGAGTCGGTGAAGATTGCAACAAGTAGGTAATATAAAAATATTGATCTACCATACAGGTATAATGGGACATCGCGAAGAGGTGGAGTTGTGCTGTAGCGCAATCTTAAATAAGCATAAAAACAACGAAACAAGATCCATCACAACTACGAGGACAGATAAATTTAAATTTAATCAAAAAAAAAAACAAGTAGTTCGCGTATAACATTCCTTACCGCAAAATATACCCACATTACTAAACGCTTACTAACTCGCCATAGGATTACGGTCTGAGTATATATACAAGAAGTGTTGTTTACTAACGAATGGACTATGACCTAAAAAAACCATATTATATTGTGAAAAAAACCATTTGAACTAAAAAGTGTAGCAAAAATATCAAAAGCTGGACGCAGACATATTAGACTTCAAACAGATTTTATACTCTGCAGATTGGGGTTGTAATAGGCTAGAACGGGAATCGGGGTCGTTAATTAATCTAATATTGTATGCGTTTTGGACTAAGGTCCAAAGTAATCCCGAGCCTGACCTAAGAAAATACATACCACGACCCAACAAGCCTTATAGAGGTCGACCCATTTAAGTGGTATAAATACCCCTCTCCAAGTGTGAAGAGGGTGTTGGTTCATTTTTATTTTCTCTCATTTTACTAGAAATCAACCATTCTCTTTTTCTTCTCTCTAGTTTCTCTCTCTACATCTCTCTACAATTTCTTCATATCTTCTTTCTATTTTCTTGGTTCGAATGGTGAAGTGAAAGTGGTTCCGGGTTCCTACACTACTTTATTGCAAATTTCATCCATGTCTATTTAGATTCTCCGAGTAAGTTTACTATTTAATAATGTCTCACATACTCCACCAACAATCATCTTTTTCCAAAGTGCATTAACTCATTGTTTCTCATTCCAATTTAATAATTCCGGCAACATCTTTAAAAATCACTAGTCATCGGAGATGATGTCAAAAAATCGCAGCACACATGCTCAAAAAAACTTTACACAACCACATGTAGTCCTTACAAACGATGACCTTTTGACTAAAATATTAATCCGATTACCTATTCTATGTATTCATCTCTTTACAACCGTATCAAAACAATGGCTAAGAATTCTCACTTTCCCTGTTTTCATCCTTAACCACAACAAAATCCCTAACCTTGATCCTCTTGCTTGTCTTTTTGTTAATCACCTTAGATCTTTATTTGAATGTGATTTTGTGTCGATAGATTCCAGACTTGACTCAAGAAAATCCACTATGAATAACTCCTTTGGTTTCGCTGAGGAAGTTGATCATGTTAGGATCTTGCAGTCGTGCAATGGTTTGCTTATTTGTACTGGTTGGGCATGGCCTATTTTTTATTACGTACATAATCCATCCACTAATTTTTTTAAAGGATTCCGCAACCACATTACTCCCATGATGACTCGTGTTTTTACAGAAGTGTTGTATTAAGAATGACCTTTGATCCTAGAAAACCATTTGACTAAAAAGTGGTGCAAGCTGGACGCAGACATTGAGATTCAAATTTACTCTGCAGATATGGGAAATTAGAGCATGTGCATGGACCGGTTTAACTACTTCAGTTGTGATCATTTTGACAATGCAATCTATTGGAATGATGCCTTCCCATGGCTAGAAACTGAGAATAGACAGCTTAAGCATTACAAATTAAATTTTGAAGACCATGACCATTTAATTATAACAACCATAGAAATCCCTTATGGTTTGCATAGGGGAAGGAACTTCTTAGATTCTTTTGGCGGCTCTAGTGATGATCCAATTTTAATGCTCATAGAAATACCTTAGATGTTGCATCTTTAAGGGAAATTTTTCGATTCGTGTGGGTGTCTGCTTCTTGTATGTAGAGATGATAGTGCTTTAGATAATTTACTATCTATGAGAAGATGAAAGGATATTTCGTGTGGTCGGTTAGGTACCTTGTTAATACTGAGGAATTAATGTATCCACTTCTAGAAGGATGGTCGATTCGGTCAATTGTTTGGAGGATTGGTTTGGGAGAAAGGGAATACGATGCTTTCTGGTGATAAACTTATATGGAAATGTTGTAAAATACAACATAATATCAAATACTATCAATGAGATATTTGATATTGGATCTAATCAAATGGGTGATGATGATGATGAGTTCATGCGACCTTTTTCAGTTGATCCTAACATTTATAAGTTCATTTCATCTTTTGCAAGTGTGTAATTTAATGTTAGAGTCAGTTAGGTATTTTGGGTCTGTATGCTTTTGATTCTTGAAGTAATATGTATTATTAAATTTTATGTGTACATATGAATCACTTGTTTAGTATTGCATATGACTTGGAATGTAAATTACGTACAACATCATTTTAGAATCGTGTTTTATGACAAGTTGGGTGTTGAGTGGAAAAGAAAAAAGGCGGGAGTATATAGGCCCCGGGAGATAAAAAGACCTCAGGGACCAATCATGCGAGCGCAAAACGACAAAAAAGGAACAGTAAATGTCACTGTAGTATAGGGGTGAGCAAAACGGACTGCGGATCAAGAAACCGGACCAAACCTACTACGGTTCGGTCCTTGGTCCATTATATTCCTTATTTTTGGTCCTCGGTCCGGCCCGGTTTGGTCTTACGAAAAAACCAACAAGTATGCCTTGTTGGACCGGACCAGATCCAAGACCGAACCGGACAGGACCATTTCGGTCCGGTGTTTTAAAAAAAATCGGTTTCGGTCCGGTCTGGTTTTCGGACCGTGATCACACCCCTACTGTAGTACACTAATGGTTATGGACCAATGGTGCAATCAAAATTTAAAGTGAAAAGACGATTGTGCCCTTCAGTGGAAGGGCGACGTGGCCTAGATAACGACGGAAATAATCGTCGTTAGGTACAGGGCTTCACAGACCAAACGGGCAACAATAGTGCCAAAAAAGGATCCCGTATGAGAGTCCCCGTTATTTAGGGACCAAACAACAAACGAGGTGGAGTATAAGGACCAACAGTGTAACTTACCATTTAGTTTTTATATAACGAAAAAAAGGGTTAAGTCCATTAATAAGAAACGTACTTTCCAAAATATACACATCTAGTAAACCACTTATTATATTACCATTATAGTCAATGAAACCAGCTACTTTATGACGATTTAGTAAATATGACCTGCTAATTTTCTAAGTAGAATTTTTTTTTTAATTCCACCTATATTTATTTTACATGTAGTTTATTACTAAAATGCCCGCCTCTTCATTCTCCAATAAATTCCATCCCACTATTTCCCAATCTCACATCTCCACCATAAAAACACAATCATAAATTTATTTTCTTTCTTTTTGTCCAAACACAAAACTTCATGATTTCCCGTATGTAGTACACTACAAATTTCTTTCATCCTCTATATAGCATTCTCCCGTATTTATTTCACCGCAAAAAATTCTCTATCTATAAATCATTTGAGCCACAACTTCAATTGTTGAAGGCATGCGACATCCCGTCACAACCTTAACACCCGAAACCCATCAACAGCCGCAACCCACACCCACTAATGTTTGTCTTTTTTTTATATCAGATCTTGTTTTTTTGTTCGACTGAAATATGTAATGTTTGGCTTGGTGATTTTTGATTAAAGATTCATGATTTTTGCTACATAGTAGGTGTATAAACCAGTAAAAATAAAAAGAATGTTTGGATTGATGATGAGTTTGGATTTTGTTGATATTGAGTTTGAATGATGGGTCAGATGTTGGTTGTTAATACAAATAATGCCTAAAAACGTTATTTATATTTTTCGACCTCTCAACGTTTTGATAATAACAAAATGTAAAAACGTTTACAATAAAAATAAACGTTTACAAATTATTAATGTAAAATTTCATTTCTAAGATTTAGTGAACACATAAAGGTATGAACAAACAAATAATTAAGCATGTGATTAGTGATCAATGAAAATATTTTTTCTTAATCCTCACTTTTACTTAAAAACAAAATATTTTTCTCAAAAATAACTTGTTACAAAATATTTTTTAATTAAAAATAAAAAGTTTTATTAAAAACTTAAAATTTGAAATTCAAAATTTCTCCCCAAAATAGAAGCTTCTACACCAGACACAACATTCCCCACAAAAAGACAAAAAAGGAAGAGGAGTCTAGGCGGCGACCCCTTTATAGGCCTGGCGGCCCTCTTATATATAAGGGACCGTCGGGATCGCCCCCAGAGAGCCGTTGGGATTCCCTGCCTATAAATATTGCTCCATTCCCAGCAGAAAAACATTCCTCTTTGCACAAAATTTTTTAGTCTTTTCTTTCTCTATCTAAACCTTATTTCTCTCACTAAAACTCTTGATCACTAACATACTTAGATCTTGTTTCAAGTGATCTAATCTTTTCTTCTCATCTCTTCCCTCTCATTTAAGTGCAAGAGAAGAACACTCGTATTCGTCAAGAAACAAAGTGTTAATTAGTGATCTATCCTCCTTTCTTCTAAGTACCAAAACTCTATTGTATTTATCTTGTGTATTTGTGTGATTCGGATATTGTGTAGATCCGATAGTGTAGATCTTGTGAGTGTGTATATCTTGTGAAGTGGTAGATTGGTTCTAGCTAAGATTAGGACTCGACATTTAGCTTAGTGTCGGAAAATAACGTAAGCGACGAGTAAACGGTTTTCTCCGCCTAAAGGGAGATTGTTGACATAGTGAAATCTCGAGTAGGATACTCGGGAAGTGGAGTAGGACGAAGAGGTGCTTCGTAGCCGAACCACTATAAAATCTCGGTGTCTTGGTTTTGTTGTTTCTTTCCTTATCCTTTTACATTATTATTATTATTATTTAGTTTTCGTTTAGATAGTTATTGCTTGTTCATCTTGTGATTTGATTGAACATATAATTCAGATCTATACATTTTTGAAACTAAACTTTTAAACCATAAAACAAACGTGTAAACTATTCACCCCCTCCCCCTTTCTAGTTTCCACAATTGGTATCAGGAGCAAGGTTACTCAAGATTTTTAAAATATACTGTATTTTAAAGCTTGGATCGATATATGGATTCGGACAAATATCTAGAAGGGCAATCTATGCCAAGACCACCACTCTTTGAAAGCGATAGTTTTATTTATTCGAAAAATAGATTCGAGACATATGTTAAATCAAAAGATCTAG
>BQNB010179120.1:0-12803 GCA_026074375.1 Tanacetum coccineum
TAGTCGTATCCCTTTTAGAAGGGATCCGCCTAATCCGGTAAACAGTAGCAATTTTTGCCTATAAATAGCAAGCCATTTCTCATGTTTTCTTTACCCATTCCTTTTACATCTCTCTAACGTTCTAATATCTCTCTCTAAATCTCAAATCTAGTTGAGTTCTATTTCTTATTTTTTAGGTGATTCTCTTATTAGAAGAAATTGTCGATATTGCATATGAGACGATCAAGCTCAAGTTTCCTTGTTGCTAGTCTTCACCATTATATCAAGATCATCTTGTTAATTCTTGTACATCATTTATTACATGTACTTTCATACTTCATCCTTGAAAAAGTGTTGATAGCATTGGGTTGGTTCTACCTTTATTAGAACCCGATATCTAGCTTTGTACCGAAAAAAGTGTCAGCAACGTTGTGAGGCTTCTCCGTCGGACAAGGAGATTGTGGACTAGTGTTTACGAACTCTCGAGTTGGGAACTCGAGGAGTAGAGTAGGGCAAGGAAGGTGTCCTTATAGTCGAACCACATTAAATTCTTGTGTCACGGTTCTATCTCTTCATACTCTACCTTTTACTTTACTTGTCCTTATTATTTGTTTTGACTACGTAGATCAATCAATATCATTAACTTCACATAAACCCAATCTATATATTTTTTGAAACTTAAATTTAAATCGGTAAAACTATTCACCCCCTTCTAGTTTTCCACAATTGGCATCAAGAGAAAGGTTACTAAAGTTTTTAAAATATATTGTATTTTAAATCTTTAAACGATCAAATGGATTAAGAAAACTACAAAGAGGGTCAATCTATGTAAATACTACCTCTCTTTGAAGCTAATGGTTTTATCTATTGGAAAAATAGATTTGAAACTTATGTGAAATCTAAAGATATTGATCTTTGGCATATTATTGTTGATGGTGATTACAAACCTACTTTTAGAAACACTAGTACCGGTAGGGATGAAACTGTTGGGACTTAAAGACTGCAAGATGATTCTTAGAGTTACTGCTGCTCAGGTATACATTAGTGCTGTCAAGCATAACTTAGTACTGTTGGTGATTCTAATGAAAATTATGCTAAGTAGTAACGGATAAAGATATTTGGAACTCTCTTGTAATCACTCATCAAGGTAATAAAGAAGTCAAAGATTATAAAATAGATTTGTTTGTTCAATAATATGAACAATTTTCTATTTTCGACGATGAAACTATTGATTGCACATTTGCTACATTTAATACTATAATCACATATTTAAAAGCACTTGACAAATCTTTTTCAAGTTGTAATTCATGTTAGGAAATTCTTCAGGGCTCTTCCACCCAAATGGTGTCCAAAGGTAACAGCCATTCAAGAATCCAAGGACTTGTCAACACTACTTCTAGACGAACTCATCGGCAATTTGAAAGTCTATGAAGTATTGTTTGAAAAGGACTCTGAGGCATCCAAGAATAAGAAGGAAAAATATAAGTCACTAGCTCTAAAAGCCAAGAAGGTGTCAACTGACGAAGAAGCTTCATCTTTAGATACTGAAGATGAAGAATATGCCATGGTGGTAAGGGACTTCAAGAAGTTCTTTAGAAGAAGAGGAAAATTCGTCTGATAACCACAAGACGACAAAAAGGCCTTCTGGAAAGCAACGAAAGATAAGAGGGGAAAGGTAGATAGAAAGTGTTTAAAGTGTGGCGATCCAAATCACTTTATAAGTGATTGTCCCAAACACTCCTACAATGACCAAAAGGCTTTCATTGGAGGGTCTTGGAGCGATAGTGATGAGGATAAATACCTCAAGAAAGACGAGATATGTCTCATGGAACACGACTTAAATGAGGCACATTCCGACACCCTTTATTATAGTAGTTATTCTTTAGATAACGAAACTTTACAAAACGAATATAACAAGTTGTGTAAAATCAGTCTTAGAATAATTAACAAAAACAAGCATCTAAAAACTAAAAATGAAATCCTATATAATGAGGTTTTTGAATTCAAGGAAAGATTAAAAAGACTAGAGAAAAATAAGGAAATTAGTGAAGAATGTAAATCGTGCATCGATCCTCATACGAAAAATGATTCACTTACATCCAAACTTGCTAAATTTGAAAATAGTAGTCATTATCTACAAGAAATGATTGAAAATAAAAGATTACATAATGATAAAAAGGGGCTAGGATTCACAGAACATAAATCTTCGACTAGTTGAGTTAAAACGGGAAAACTGGTAAAAATGCTGTTATAAAAGTTACTGAGGTTCCGGCTCAACCGAGTCCCTCTGAAAGGGATCCGGCTAGTGTTAACGAAAGGATCCGAGCAACTATAGTAGCTGATGCAAATTTAAAACCAATTTTGTTAAATAGAGCCAATTTTGTCCAAATAACTAAAAAACCTCACCTAGTACTACTGTAGAAAATACCAAACAACCACCGGCTTTAAAACTTGATCAAGGGCTTGAAAAAAGTAAAATCTAAACACGACCTAAAACGCCTCTTAGGAAACCAAATATCGTCTTTCCTAAAAGTAAATACAACCAAGTGAATTGGAACTATTAACCACATCATGGATACCAATTTGTACCACCCAACTTTGCTCTTTGGGGACCATACCCACCATTTTCTTATATGAACCAACCAAACGGTATGTATAACACTAACGGACCCATGAGATATTAGGGACCAAACGCTTGAGTTGTTTCATGCTTTTAGGTATGTCTAAAAGTAAAATTGGAAACGGATGAATGGGTCAAGGATAATAGATGTACAAGGCATATGACGGGTAACAAAAGCTTATTCTCTACTTACAATGCCTATGTTGGAGGTAACGTAGTGTTTGGTAGTAACAGAAAAAGCAAGATGTTTCAACTCCCTAACTATTAATGATGTTAGTCATGTAGATAATTTAAATTTTAACTTGCTTAAGATAAGTTAAATATGTGATAAAAAGTGCAAAGTAGTCTTTAGTGAATCCGGTAGCAAAATACTTAAAGACAACATTACCATAGGAAGAGGGATTAGGAAAAATGTTCTTTATGTAATGAAAATTAGTAACTCACTGATGTGTTCACATTAAGCTTTAAATTTATAAACAAGAATTACCGGTTAACTAGAAACACATTCGGGCAAGTATAACCCTAGTCATGTGTAGTTAAGGATTGGTAAGTCAAGGTTGTCCCAAGATACTTGGTTGCACTCAAGTGTAGTTTGTTTGTTTAAGCAAATAACAAGGTGGTGGTTATGATTGTCACGGATCAAACCACCGAAAGGAAGCAATATGGAAAAGAAATATTAAGCAAGCACACAAGAACATACTTGTTTGGACAAATGATCATATGGATATATTAATGTTTAGTTTGGAAAACATATTGTCATTAGTAATCCTTTTGACCTATAGAACCAATAACAATAGTTTAGTGTTCTATAAATCAATTATACATAAGTCTTAATCAAATGGTTATGTTACGAGCCTTACGCCTAAACCAACAACTATAAAGAATCCTTTTAACCTATAGACTTTAATGTTATCGATTGTTACTTTCCATTTACTTGAAAGATGATTAGAACACACATATTCAAAAGACTCCTTTCGACATTAATCTAAGTTAAATCTTTGCTTGTTATGTTTATTAATTCTCTTGCACAATCATCACAAAGTACAAGTGGCGGTGGAGTGTTTGGAGTGTGGGGTGGGTGTGGGTTGGGGGAGGGGGTGTGTTGGGCGGAGTATGGGGTGAGGTTGGAGGGGGGGGGGGGGAAGAGGGGGTGATGGGGGGGTGGGCGGGGGGTGGTTTGGAGTGGGGGGTGGGGTAGGGGGGGGAGGGGGCGGGGGATAGGGTGGTGGGGGGTGTGTGGGGGGGTGGCGGTGTTGGAGAAGTGGTGAAGGGGGTGGTGAGGGGTGGGTGCGTGGGGGATGGTTCTGGGGTGACGGGCGGGCTAGCGGCGCGGGTGGGGGGGTGGGGTGGGTGTATCTGGGGGGGGTGATTGTGTGGGTCGTGTGGGGCGGAGGGGTGGATGGTGGGGTGGGTGGCCGAGAGAGGGTGGCGTTTGTGGGGGTCGTGGAGGGGGGGTGCGGGAGGGGTGGGGTTGGTAGGAGGAGGGGGAGGGTATAGCAAGCGGGTATGTGTGAGGGGGAGTCGGGGGAGGGGGTGGGGGGGAATTGGGGATGGAGGGGGGAGGTATTGGTTATGGGCGTGGGCGTTGTTCCGTTGGGGGGGGGGAGGTTTTTGTTGCGGGGGAGTTAGCGCGATGGGTGGGGTTGGTGTGGGGCGTGTGTGGTTGGGGTTGAGGGCGTGGTGGGGAAGTGTCTGGGGGGGGGGGGGGTGGGGGGGGGTGGGGGGTGGGGGTCGGGAGGGTTTGCATGGGGTGGAGGGGGGAGGAGGGTGGGGGGGTGGGGGGTCGGTTGGGGGGGGAGGTGTGTGTGAGGGGGTGGGGTGTTGGAGTGGTGTGGGGTGGGGGGGTGTGGGGGTGGTGGTTTTGTTGGTGGCGTGATGATTTGGTTTGCGGGGCGGTGTTATTGGATTGGAGAGTGTGCCGGGTAGGGTGAGGTGATTGCGGGGTGGGGTGGGGTGGGGGTGGGGGGGGTGACAGGGGGGGCGGTTGGGGGGGGGGATTTGGGGAGAGGGGTGGGAGTCGTGGTTTTCGGGGGGGGGTGGGGTGGGGGGGGGGTAGGGGGTGGGGGGGGTGTGGGTGGGGATGGGGGGGGGAGTGTGGGCGGGGTGTGGGGGGTAGGGGAGGGCGGGGTGGGGTGGGTGGGGGCTGTAGGGGTGGTGGGGTGGGTGGGGGGGGTTGGAGTGCTTCGCGGGGGTGTGGGGGGGTTCTGGTGTGTCGTTGGAGGGGGAGGGGGGGGGGGGGGTGGGGTAGGTTGTGTTGCTTATTTAATATTTTTGTTTGTATTAGTGATTTTATTTTACCTTGGTTTAATGATGGCCCTAATGGTTGTATATATACTTTACAACTCCTTGGCCTCCTAGGTTCATGAAAGTTCCAGAAAATAAGTTAATAAGGAGTAAATGATCGGACTTTGAGTAATGGTACATTAAATCCAAACTTAAATGCAACTTTAGGAGGTCAGAAACATCCAGCCAGACAACTGCGAGCTCGGGTCGTTCGACTAAATGCACTTTGTTAGTTTTGGTCAAAATGACTCCGAGCTCGGGTCGTTCGACCAGATTCACTTTTGCCCAGATTTTTGGTTAAAACGGCCTGAAGGAGGAGCCTTTCGACTGGATTGATTTTTAGATTTTTGCACTTTTTATTTTCTTCGTTTTAGCTTCTCGGGGTGCTCGTTTCTTGATCGGGTTTGACTTCCATGACTCCAAAGTCAATAAAAGACTTTTCCTTGATCCTAGAAATGATCTCCATATGATTTTTCTTCTTGATAACACCTCCACGAGACTCGTTCTTGGTGGAAAATCATCGTACATGCATATTTCTTTGTTTATTGATCATCTCTTCGTCTTTTCTTCACTTTCCTAGACTATGGCTAACTAAGAACACAAAACACAACTTTGTACGAATATGAGATAAAAAGCTCGTTAGTTTAACCAAATAGTATGCATAAAACACGGATTACGCTCCTAAAATATACTCGATTTGAGCGTTATCACTCACCTAAAGATAAACTTTGTCTAACCTCTATAGATTATACTTCGACTCTATGGCATCGAAGATTGGGTCACACCAATATGAGACTTATACAATCGCTATCATCTAAAGAGCTTGTTAGAAATCTACCAAAACTAAAATTTGAAAATCATTTTTGTGACGCTTGCAACATAGGAAAACAAGTTCACGCGAGCCATAAGGCTAAAAATATGGTTTCTACTACTAAATGTCTAGAACTTTTACATATGGACTTGTTTGGTCCGTTGATCATCCAAATTGTGGAGGAAGCTACTATAATTTGGTCATAGTTGACGATTACTCTAGATATACATTGAAAAGATTTTTGAAAAAAATGAAGCGTTTGATCACATTGAAATTTTAAGTAAGAAAATTCAGTACAAAAAGGTTGTCCTATTGTGTCGATCCATACGGATCACGGTCAGGAATTTGATAACGAGGTGCAATTTGGAGCCTTTTGTGATGCTAATGGTATTACTCACAATTTCGCGGCTCCACGTACTCCTCAATCAAACGGGGTAGTTGAACGTAAAAATAGAACTTTACAAGACATGAGTCGTACTATGTTAAATGAACAATATATCCTTCAAAAGTTTTAGTGTATTGCCGTCGACACATCCACTTATATTTTAAATAGAATATTAATTAGACCTTTCCTTAGTAAAACTCCATACAAACTTTTTAATGGTAAAAAGCCTTCCTTAGAATACTTTAAAGTTTTTGGTAGCAAATGCTTCATCCTTATACCTCACTAAATTTGACCCTAAATCCATCAAAGATGTATTTTTAGGATATTCTCCCAATAGCAAGGCCTATATAATCTTGATCAAAGAAACCATGAAAATCAAAGAATCTTTAAATGTAAGATTCGACGAAGGTCCTCCTCTAAAATCATCACCTATAGTAAATGATGATATAATTGAAAGCCAAGTCATAGAAAACCAAATAGAAGAAATAGAAGACAAGAAAAATGGACCACTAAACAAAAAAATTGTAAACATCAAAGAAGCCAAAGATCATCCCTTCGAAAAAGTCATAGGAAAATTAAATGAAAGAACCTTGAGGTCTCAAGCCCATAATCAAAGTAATTTCTTTTGTTTTGTGTCAACTGTATAACCCAAAAATAATAAAGAAGCCATTAAAGACAAAAGTTAGATAATGGCTATGCAAGAAGAACTAAACCAATTCGTATCTAATAATGTATGGAACCTTGTACCACCTCCTAAAAATCAAACCGTCAGTGGTACAAAATAGATTTTCAAAAACAAATTAGATGAAAAAGGTGCAGCGTCTAGAAACAAAGCTAGGCTTGTCGCAAGAGGATACAACCAATAAGAATGAATAGATTTTGATGAGACACATGCTCACGTAGCAAGGTTAGAATCTATAAGAATCCTTCTTGCATATGCTTGTGCAAATGATTTCAAACTCTTTCAAATGGACGTCAAAAGTGCCTTCCTAAACAATTTTATAAATGAAGAAGTATATGTGCCTTAATCTCCCAGTTTTGTCAATTTCAAAAAACCTAATCATGTGTATATACTCAAAAGGCTCTTTATGGTCTTAAACAAGCACCCAAAGCTTGGTATGATAGACTTAAATCCTTCCTCCTTGAACATAAGTACACCATGGGATTTGTAGATAACACCTTATTTACCAAGAAAAGAGACTCACATATCATTATTGTCCAAATATACGTGGATGACATCATATTCGAATCAACTTGTCAAGAGCTTTGCGACAATTTCTCTAAAATCATGTACGACGAATTCGAAATGAGTATGATGGATGAGTTAAATTTCTTCCATGGTTTCCAAATCAAACAATTAGAAGATCTTCTTCAACCAATCCAAATACATTAAAGAAATGATTAAGAAATTCAGTCTAGAAGACTCAAAACCTATCAAAACACCAATGTAGTCCGAAACCAAACTCACCAAGGACGAAAACAGCGAATCCGTTGACAACATAAAATATCGTGGTATGATTGGTAGTTTACTCTATCTTACGTTAAGTCGGTCAGACATCATGTTTAGTGTTTATCTATGCGCTCATTTTCAAGAAGATCCCAAATCTTCTCAACTTGAAGCCATTAAAAGAATATTTAGATACATAAAAGGAAAAACACACTTAGGGTTATGGTATCCCAAAGGAACAAGAGTAGAAATAATAGTTTACGCCGACTCCGACCATGTCGGAGACTATGTCGATCGTAAGAGTACTGAGCGGGTGATGCACTTCATGGTTGTTGTCTAACTCTTGGTTCACCCAAGAAACAAACAGCCCTTAGCCATTCCCACCACAGAATTCGAATACAATCCGCAGGCAAGCATCCAACAACTTTGTGATGAAACAAGCCTTCATAGACTATGACATCAAACTAAATGACATTCCCGTCTTATGTGATAATAAAGGTGCCATCGACCTAAGTAAAAACCTCGTCCTACACCTCGCATCGGAATTGGGTGGGGGGATTACTAAACATAAAGAAATCTGACACCATCTCCTCCATGATAATGTTTAAAAAGGAAACATCTCTATAAAGAAGGTTTCCCCAAAAGATAACATTGCTGATATCCTAACCAAACCACTCAAACGTGAACCTTCCAACTTACTTAGACTAAGACTTGGACTCATGGAAGCAAACGCTTAATAAACCTAAAATATAAGTCACTTCCAAAAAATCCAAAAGCTGACCTCATTAGTCTAACATTTCGTGTTGTGATGATGTGGTTATGAGGAGTATACTTAAGAAACTTGTACTCTAATTGCTTGCCCTGCACTTGCACACGTATGCTCCCAAGACAGAGTATATTTGTCCCGGCCACACAATAGAAACCTTTGCCCCGAATAACGGTCTTTGAATCCACATGATTCTACTATTAAAATAGATGAATTATCTCAAAGCGCAAGTCCCTCTATAGGATTTCAGTGAATCCGGATCTCAAAATCTGAGTCTAGGATTCTGTTTCGCACTTAAAAATAAACCTTTTGGGAAAT
Organism: Tanacetum coccineum; assembly: GCA_026074375.1. Lineage (NCBI taxonomy): Eukaryota > Viridiplantae > Streptophyta > Magnoliopsida > Asterales > Asteraceae > Tanacetum > Tanacetum coccineum. Next base: position 8,610 of record BQNB010179120.1, read on the forward strand.
TTGGTTCATGCTATTATATATACCTATACTATATACTATTACGTATGCATTTGCATCATCAAACGGATTTCATTGCTACATACAAACCCCGAAAGAGATTTTTTTTAAATACTTCTCACAACTAGGACACACATAAAATTCTTTTAATACATTGATTAATACAAAGTAAAAATGATTTTCTCATTCAACACTTCATATGTCTCTTAAATGCTATAGGGAACATAATCAATATGTATTTTTGGGTACATTCAACTAAAGGAACATCAAAATAAGGAGCTCATTGGGTTATCTCATTATTATATTTTCTTTTTGTGTCGAGATAACCGCACCTCCACATTGTTTATATATAGACACACACTAGAATTCTTTTTCTAAGTTTGATTTGAGATCATCTATCTTGTTGGTATTACAAGACCTCTAAAAATCCTTTGCATTGCCTTCACCTTTCTTAATTTTTCTTCCTTTCTCTTTAACAGACACCCGAATCCCTTTTGTATAGAAGGGCGGATCCCTTTTGAGAGGGATCCGGGTCATCAGTAAGATTTCTATACGATTTTTAAACTTCAAATTCTCAATTTTCCCTCCTTTATCAACCTATTTCCAGCTTCTAAACATTAGAGGTTGACATTTTGTGCATTAACTCCATATCTAATCATTGGATTTTGCCAAAATTAGTAGATTTTGCATTAAATTCCATGCATGGTTCTCTTTATAAATAGCCTTCTTCTCCATTACTTCTCCTTCACCATTTTTCAGCCATATCTTGATCAATAAAATGCCTAAATCCTCTAATGAAAAGAAATAAAATAAATCCCTAAGAAGAACGGCTAGGATAAGTGTTCGAGCTTGTTGTCTTGTCAATCCGCCATCTAATTCACCACCTTTCCAACAATTCTCACCTCCAAGTGACTATCAAATGGCACCACCCTCTACACCTCTTGACTCTCCACCAATAACTCCACTAGCACCATTGGGCTTCTCTCCAAGTGAACTTCTAACCATGCCAAAGACAACACCACCTCCTTTAACCATACCTCCTTCGGCTCCTACTCAACCATCCAAGCACTCATCACCATTGACCATCAACCTATTGCCCGTTGAGCTCATCTTCTCAACACCTCCCACATCACCTTATACATTCTTCGATTCACTCAAAGATCTCCCACCTAGGACCGCCAATCCTCCTCCTCAACCCACGTTCGACTCCATCAATCATTCGGCTAGCCAACCACCATCGGTCCCCAATGTCATAGAGATGGAACTGCCTCTACCACCTCTTCCATCACAACTTCCGCCATTCTCTCAACCGATGTGGTCTAATGACCTTCTACCAACCCTACCTTATGAGACATTTTGTGAGCATTACCAATGAACCCAAGTGATCTTCAATGATCTGCGCGATGAAATGAGATTCATTCTCAATCACATCCTCGAACGTCTCACTACTCTTACCCACTAAAACTTTCCTTAGGATGTTTGGTGAAGATTATTAGAATAATATTGTTTTCTTTTTTTTAGTTTAAGAACTTTTCTTTGTTCTTATTTTTACCCAACTTGTTAGTGACAAAGAGTCACTAAATTTAGATGATATATTTTATTACAAGGATTATAGTTCATTACATGTCTTGTTATTATACATCTTAGTTTCTATAATATGTCATTATATGTATACTAACCTACCTCAACAATTTTGTCAAGTTATGATTTTCTATTCCAGAAACCGGATCGATTCTATAATGAAGGGAGGATCCCTCTTCAAAAGGATATGGCTGATCCGGGTAAACATTGGCTTCACAATTATCTTTATTTTAACATATTTGTTTGTAGGTACTCTCAAAGCAAGGGGGCTTATACTTCTGTTATTTATCACTAACATTCTCTTTTGTAGCACCAAATCCATTTGGATTCTTTGACACCTTCATTTAGGGGGAGTTCCCGTCAAGGGGAAGTATAGCATTCGATTCATTTCGAATTATTTTATATTGCTTCCATTGCATTTGATTCATTACATTGCATTTCTTGTTAGTTTTTCTTTGACACTCTTTTTATTTTAAAAAAAAGGGGGAGAAGGAATTAAAAAACTCCTATTTAAAACTTATACATGTTACTCTTTACTTCCAATAATTTTATGTTTTGTCATCAACAAAAAGGGGGAGATTGTTAATACAAATAAGTCGTAAAACGCTTATTTCTATTTTACGATCTTCTTATGTTTTGTCGATAAAAATCATAAAATCATTATAAGTAGAAAATAAACTACGTAAGTTTTAAACCAATAGTTTTTCTAACTTATTATGTCTATCGTACATCACAATTACATATTATACAAGTAACACAAAGTTACTTATAATTTTATTTCTCAAAAATATGTAAATTATATTTACATTTTACATCATGTGTGACATCAACATGATCTTTTCATATTTAAACTAGATCTTGGAATATTACACAAGATTTTGGGAGATTTAGTATCCAAAATCCAGATTTACACTGCCAGTGACCCGGATCCCTATGATAACATTGGCCGGATCCCTTTTAGAATGGATTCGCCTGATCCGGTAAACAATAGCAATTTTTGCCTATAAATAGCAAACCATTTCTCATGTTTTCTTCAACCCTTCCAATTACATCTCTCTAACATTATAATATCTCTCTCTAAATCTCAGATCTAGTTGAGTTCCATTTCTTATTTTTTAGGTAATTCTCTTATTAGAAGAAATTGCCGATATTGCATACGAGGCGATCAAGCTCAGGTTTCCTTGTTGCTAGTCTCCACCATTATATTAAGATCATCTTGTTGATTCTTGTACATCATTTATTCATTATACTTTCATACTTCATCCTTGTAAAAAGTGTTGATAGCATTGGGTTGATTCTACCTTTGTTAAAACCCGGTATTTAGCTTTGTACTAGAAAAAGTGTAAGCGACGAAATGTTGTTCTACCTTTGTTAGAACCAGGTATCTAGCTTTGTACCAAAAAAGTGTAAGCAACGTTGTGAGGTTTCTCCGCCGGACAAGAAGATTGTGGGCTGGTGTTTACGAACTCTCGAGTTAGGAACTCGGGCAGTGGAGTAGGGCAAGGAAGGTGTCGTTGTAGCCAAACCACTTTCTTGTGTCACGGTTCTATCTCTTCATACTCTACCTTTTATTTTACTTGTCCTAATTATTTGTTTTTGATTTTGTAGATCAATCAATATCATTAACTTCATATAAACTCAATCTATATAATTTTTTTAACTTAAATTTAAATCGGCAAAACTATTCAACCCCCCCCCCCCCCTTTAGTTTTCCACAAGAAGTATCAGGTGCAATGGAATTATCAAATGTAAATACATTTTGGTGTCCTCCCCTTAAAGTACTCATCGTATAATAGACCAAACAAATCATCCAAATCCTTTTTTGTTAGTGTTTGATATGGTTCTGCTAATGGATCTTCAAATACCATGCGGTTGGAATCAGGCTCTAAGCTGTTGTGCTTAGAAGCCATCGCTGTAAGCTCATCAAACATGACATGAATTGTTTCCATGATCTTCCTTGTTCTACGGTTGTAGATTCTAAAGCCTCTTGAGTCTTCAAAATACCTGATAAAAATGCTAATATCAGCCTTCCGCTTAAGCTTTCTGAGATCATCTCGATCACTAGTTAGATAACACATCGAGGCAAACACATGAAAGAATTTTACATTTGGTTTTCTTCCTCAGATAAGCTCATATGGTGTTTTGCTGTAATGAGTGTGAATTGATGAACGGTTCTGTGTGAAACAATCAGTTGAGACAGCTTCTGCCCATAGAAAATATAGTGAATAAGAGAAAATCAACATGGTTTGTGCAACCTCTACTAAGGTTCTGTTACTCCTTTCGACAACACCATTATGTTCAGGAGTTCTTGCAATTGACTTTTGGTTTGTAACGCCAAGTTTCTCATAAAATGACTTCACGTTTCATTCTTAAATTCCGTACCATTATCCGTTCGTACATATCGCACTGTGGCACGTAAGCTCACTTGTATGCGAGTGATAAACTTCTTAATATTTTTTGGAGCTTCATATTTTGATTGAGGAAAATACACCCATGTGTAACGTGGATAGTCAATAAAAATCACCAAGATATATCGCTTGCCATTTATACTTTCCACTCTCATTGGATCACATAAGTCCATGTGAAGTAATTGCAATCTCTCGTCAATACTCGTCA
>BQNB010179121.1:0-10832 GCA_026074375.1 Tanacetum coccineum
CTTTTGGGTTTAAGTTCAAACCTACGAGCTCACCAACATTATTGTTGACGTTTTCGAGTATCATTTTCAGGTGAAGTGAAAGAAGAGTAGCTTGGTGATTGATAGCAAACTTAGAAATATCCCGTGTGGAATTTCGTTTGAAGTCTTGCTTGCTTGTTCTTTGATTTTAGTTTCAGATGTTTTGGAATAAGTTTGGATTATGGTCCCTTGTGAGGGCATTTGAATAATTGTAAGAGATTGTGGATTTTAGTTGCGATTTGGGTTGATGGTCTTCATAGCACTTGGAGTTTATGCAATGTAGTTTTCTCTATTTTGTATCTTGTATTATGATTGATCATTATGTTGCATTCCTGAGTTTCCGCCATTGTCAGGGTATGACACTAGGGGTTGAGAGAAGATTATTTTTGTGTTTTTATATTTTATAGAAAGCGCGTAAATCTATGGTTTGAGAGGTTGGTTTGATAAACTATTAACTAAATTAATTAATAAACTAATCTACTAGTGATAACTTTATGATAATTAAATGTATTTATTTAATCATGCATTACTTATCAGATTGTTTCTCCTAATCCTGTTGCCTTGTCACACTTGTGATGTAATGTGTAGGTATTTCCTAAGTTATGAACGAATTACACGAATCCGTCGTCTATTTAATATTCCGTTAAGGCAAAGCACAAGTAAGGTATTATGAAGACTATTACAAGGCCCCTAAGAGTAAATTATAATCATGTGGAAATACCTTTAAGATGGATCAACCTCATACAGGCAAGGTAGTATGATCACTGTTACCCTATGATATCCTTTCTATGCACTCACGTTTTCCTAGATGTGTTAACATCGATACAAACAAAAGCTGGTTTTCTAAGGCCTAACGCGCACATACATCAACAAGAAGCAACAGTAAAAGGATCTACAATCTAACTTTCATGCAATCATAAGCAAATACAAATGAGGGTTTAGCCTCACATGTTATAAAGGAAGTAAGAAGAAAAATCAATCACACAACACATAGACATATTGAATGATTAATGATAAATAACATTACTTGAATTAAAACATGGATCCAAAGTAGTACAATAGGGTTTTGAAGCCCTAAATATGACCTATGAAGCTGCTACAAGGACTAGGGTTCATCTCCCTAAGTTATACAAAGTTATCCCAAAAGTTACACCCTAAAACCCTAAAATCGGTTTTGTATATATAGAGGTATTCGTGACGACGCATCAAGTTATGGTCCTTACGCCGTCGCATACCATGGATGATTCTAGATCCTCTTAAGTCGGCCATGGTCCTTACGCCGTCTCCAAATTCTATACGCCGTCTCCAAATTCCATGACCGGCCGTCGACAAAATAATCACAATGTGCCCTTTATGCTTGCGATGCCGTCTCCATGTTCTGTAAGCAATACTTCTTCAAGGATTTGGTGTAGGTCCGTAATCTCGTCCGTTTCTTCTCCAAATGATGCCCAACACACTGTACTTCCTCCAGATGCATCCGAGTGCTAAAATACCAACACAAACGATTAAGCACATAATCTGGGCGATATTTGCATGATTTAGGGTTAAAAGACCCCGAAATAAGTATAAAATAACCCCTCATCACTTAGGAATTTCGTCGACGGCGTCAGGAACGATGGCCGACTTTAAAGTGGGATCTAGAATCTCTACGTTAGCCGACAGGCGTCAGAATTCTAAAGCGACGCCGTCACATCAATATCTCTATAAGTATAAAAATCCGTTTTTAGGTTTTAGGTGTAGTAACTTTGTATAAAACCTTAGGAAATGAAACCCTAGTCATCTAGCAGCTTTAAGGTCGTTTTAGTGTCTTAAAACCCTATTGTGAACTACCTTGAATCCATGTTTTAAATCAAGTAATGTTATTTATCCCTTAATCATTCAATATGTCTATGTGTTTGTATGATTGATATTATCTTCATGCATCTTTATAAACATGCGAGCTAAACCCTCCTTTGTATTATCAATTAATTGCATAAACTTAGGGGATGTAGATCCTTTGATGTAGCTTCTTGTTGTATGAATGTGCAATGATTAGGCTTTAAGAAACCAGCTTTTGACTGTAATCGCGCTTTTTGTTTTAGTTTTTTTTTTTGAATATGTCTAGGGAAACGCGGAGTAGTGTAGAAAGGATACATGGTAACTCATCATCATACTACTTACCCCTAATATGGTAGCTCCCTCTTAAGTTTATTTCACATGCAATTAATATACGACTTAAGGGCCTTGTAATAGTCTTCAAACTACCGGATTACACTGTGTGCATTGCCCTAACGAATAATTTAAATATACTGCGGGTTTTCATGTATATACGTTCAAACCTAGAGAAATACTTACACAGATACAACTCAAGTGTGACAAGGCAACGAATCTAGAAAAGCCATTCTAAGGAGCGTAGTGATGATTAGGTAAATACATTTTGTTTTTAACATAAAGTTATCAATAGTAGTTTATATATTAATTAGTTTTAGTGTATTAGTTAAACAAACAACCTCTCAACCATAAGAATTACCTGCTTTCTAATAAATATAAAAATACAAAAAAAAGAATCTTCTCTCAACCCCTAGAATTTAGTTAGACCGTGATCAAGCCTTCCCAACCTATTCCTCTAGAGAATGATAACAACCCCCGAGTCTTGCCCTATACTATACTACTGCAAACGATTATGTAGCACTGCCTAGATCGTGATGTGAGTTGTGAAGATTTACAAGAAGTTTAAATTTTTTTATAATCCCCTAGGTATCAGATATACCTACTCGTTGCAGTGAAGGTATAGGCAAGACTCAGGGTTGTTATCCACCTCTAGGAGAATAGGTAGTGAAAGCTTTGATCACGGTCTAACAGAATTGTAGCCCTAAGAGAATAATTCTTTTTGTGTTTTTATATTTTATGAAAAGTAGGTAATCAGGTTGAGAGGATTGGTTTGTTTTAACTAATAACTAAACTAAATATAATCTAATCTACTGGTGATAACTTTATGATAAACATAATTGTTATTTACTTAATCTTATACTCCTCCTCCAGATTGCTTCTACGAGATCTGTTGCCTTGTCACACATGTGATGATTTCTGTGTTTTTGTATTTCCTAAGCATTAACGATTACACAACCCGTCTTCTATCTTAATATGACCGTTAGGCAACGCACAAGTACAGGAAGTATTAAGACTATTACGAGGCCTAAGAGAATATATAAGTTGCAATGTGAAATAACTTAAGAGGGATCAACCATATAGTGGGTAAGGTAGTATGAAGACTGTTACCGATGGTATCCTTTCTACACTACTCGCGTTTTCCCTAGACATATCAACAACGATACAGACAAAAGCTGGTTTTCTAAAGCCTACACGCACATATCATTAACAAGAATCAAAAAAAGAAAAACATCGAAAGGATCTATAACCTATAGGTTTTTATGAAATCATAGATAAATACAAAGGACGGTTAGGCCTCTCATGTGTTGTAGAAGGAAAGCAGAAAAAATCAATCACACAAACACACAGACATATTGAATGATTAATGATAAATAACCTTACTTGATTAAAACATGGATTCAAGGTAGTACAAACATGTTTTGAGGCCCTAAAAACGACCTATAAAGCTGCTAGAATGACTAGGGTTCGTCTCCCTAGGTTTATACAAAGTTACACCCTTAAAACCCTAAAACGGATTTATACTTATAGAGATATCGATCCACAACACGACGACATCTGTCTAGAAGGTCGTATTCCCGTCACTTTATAATCAGCGATGGCGTCCGCTTTATGCCTGCCGACGCCGTCACCAGCCATTGTATGTATAAAATCTTCAAGAGATTTAAGTGTAGGTTCCGTAATCTTGTGCTGTTTCCTTCCTAAATGAGCTCAAGTCATGTGTATTTTCCTCCATAGGCCAAGCCAAAGTGCAAAAACCCTGAAAACAAAGCGATTAAGCACATAATCTGGGCATATTTGCATGATTTAGGGGGTTAAATGACCCCGAAATAGTGTATAAAATGACACCTCATCAATACCCCTACACTTAGGGATTTGCTTGTCCTCAAGCAAATGGGTTTTACACTACCTAGACATTAGAAATGAGGGTCATTTAACCTACTCTTTAAAAGTATTTTACAACATAACCTTCTAGACCTTGTAATTAAAAGCACAAAAAGCATACACTAGCACCTCACATAAGTGTTTGGGATTCTCTCTTTCACTTGGGTGTATAATAAATTATAACATAATGGGGAAATGGAAAATCAACACTCATTACCTGTCATAGCATATAAATTACCATAGGCTTGGTAAAGGATCAAACCTCTACCGCTAGGCGTAAGCATTATTCATTACTATCTACGAGGTCTTTTAAAGGGTTGTGGGATGTAGGTGTACGATAACATGTAATAGAAACGGAAACGGATGTGATACATTTGGGTGGCTTTGGGTGAATTTGGAGTGGAAGGGTTAGCTAATTATTTACACGAATACACGTTGGTTTGGTTGCTAAGCCAAGACTCAGACGAAGATATACAAACTCTACACAACTCTATATCAATCTCTTTCTTTTTCTTTTCTTGACTCTATGATAAATATAAACATATGCAAATGGCAGCCCATATATTTTTTACTCTCTTTTTTTATATACATTTTTTTCGTATACTTTTGCCATGCCATTGCTTAAACATATAATACATCATGGGAGTTTATAGATACACCCCTACACTTGAACTTTTACATACTCGATATTTACAATCTAACTAATGACCATATTTAAGGTGGATCAAAATAACATGGAGCTTATTGAGCTCTATCAGGGGTAATAAATTACTTCTTCCTCAATTCTTCATAAGATGAATACTACCATGAATCCTAATCGTCCCAAAACAGTATTTACAAGGATAAAGACTTAGCAACCGTACTCAAATAATTAACTTGGGTTAAAACAATAATGTACTAGAAGCGAGTACATACAAGGTAGGCTAAGGCAATTTGGGTGTAACGATTAGTTTAAGGGTTGACAATGCTCTTCATTAATAGTCTGGCTTAACCAGAAAATTACGAGAACCGTGAAAAGGATAGGCTCGGAGTGTTGTACTAAGGGTATCCTGCACTAAAGATGAGTGCATGGCAAGGGTGTGGGATAGTTACATGATCGGTGTGACCATAATAATAATTACAGTTTTAAAACATGGGTTAATCCTAATGCCTCTTATCTATAAAATCCTAATACTCACTATGCGGTCTCGGAATGCATCACAAAAACAAGTTCTAGAATTTAATATACTACCGGTACACTCATATAATTTAATATCGATACCAATGCTCTAGAAAAGGTGACAAGACCACATATACACATCCGTAACGATGGAATAGACACACATGATTGCTCACTCCTTAACTCGAGAAAGCTAAATGTATAAACTATCTTGGGTATCAATAATGGATACCCGAATTCCTAAAGATCTAGGCGAACCTCACATTTTTGGGGTGGAATTTTGAGGTTTTTGTGCTAGTCATAGAATACACATTCCTATCCCATGAGACGCTATTAATACTCTAGTTTTCAAACGTATCGTCATAAAAAATTAAATTATGGGTCAAAAATACCTTTTTATGCTATTTTTCGACATATTACCCATTATTTAAAGGAACAATCAACATGGAAAATAAAGGAATAGTTTCTAAGGCTTATTTCCACCTACACTTAGTTGAACATTGTCCCAAATGTTCTATAGATTTACCAGAAAATTAAATGAAAGGGAAAAGAAAACAAGAAAAAGTAAACTAGTATTATCCCTGGTATTGCTCAATAATGAGAAAGAAAACATGCGATAACTGGTTAAATTGTCCTCCAAGAATTAACACAATGAAACTATCCCTAAGAACTTCATTCAAGCTTCTTTCTCATCAAATATAAACCGTAATCAAGACAAAGACAACTACACCAAGCCTGAAAATCGGCGGGAAATAGAATACATATACAAACAAACGTAAAGGGTTTCGACTTAACAAAAGCAGTAAAGATAGGATGAGAGTAATGATATAATCATAGGTTTTCTGCAAGTTTACAAAAGAATTACAGATTTTTTCAAAAATAATTAAAAACTTTAAGTTTTCTGGACCTGGGCGTTTGACGCCGTCAGGAAAATCCTGACGTCGTCACAGGTGTCGTGGTGACGGCGTCGCGTGTAAATCGTGACGCCGTCTCCACGTTCTGTGAAAACGAAATTTTTGTTTTTGATGAAAAATTTCCTGCACTTGATTCCATAAGTTAATTCCTGTACAAATAGCTGCATAAAACCTGAGATTTGACAATTTACTCATATGACTCGAAACTGACGCGAATTAATCTAAACAAATTATTTAACATGCTTGAACTTGGTTCAAAAACCGGATAAATTCCCCTACACTTATTATTTGCAAAATACCTTTGATTGAAATTAAGACGAGGTTAAAAACAAAACAAAGCATGATTACAAGATAGAGTTCGAACATGATACGAATATAAATGAAAGAATTAAAAACACAAGGACACCAACCTAATGTGCGGGAAAAGTAAATATTGGGTTGCCTCCCAAGAAGCGCTTTTCTTTATTTTACGAGTCTTGTAGCTAGACTCGAAGTCCTTTTACTCCTTAAGCTTGATGATACTTATGTGGTTAGTTTTGAGTTTTTCAATTGTTTCCCTATCTCTTTTATAAGTACGTCCAAGGTTCATGCAAGCTTTGTAATACCCCTTTCTCTTTTCAAGGACATGCTTAAACCCCTTTTTTCTAACCTTCAAGTTTTCCACAAAGAATGCCTCAAGCTTATCATTTTCTAAAGAGGATATTAGGTCTAATTCCTTTGTCCTTTGAGGCATTCTAAATATGACCTCGTCGTCCCTTTGGGCAAACCTAATTAATCCTAAAGATTCATCATAAGTGAGCTTAGATGTATGCGCAAAAGGTTGTCCCAAGACTACTTCACTTAACCCACTGTCAATGATGCTGCCCAAGTCTTCTAAAATCATAAAGTTCACAACATAAACGAAGCACCCGATAAATATATGCACATTTTTAGCTCTTCCAATGAAGTTGCAAAACTTATATGGTTGGTATGGGTTTCTACATGCTTGAAAGGATTTTTCTCTTATTTTGTTGTAGTAAGCACGAGACATGATCTTGACAGGAGATTGTAGGTCAATGTATGCATGGCCCGTGTAGACGGTGCCGATTACGCAAGGAATCTTCAAACTCTAGGGGTCACCTCTCTTAATCTTAGGCTCTAAGGTCGAGAAAGGGGGTTGAGGTTCTCCTAATAGTTCCTTATGGTAAGCTAGTTCTTTCTCAGTAGGGAACCTATCCTTGAACAATTCTTCCACAAAATTGTTTCTTCATTGCGTTCTTAATTCAAGTTCCTTAATTCTCTCCTCAAGGCAGAAGATCTCGGAGTCAGAAGATTGGTTGGTTAATTCATTCATAGTTTTGAAGTGGAGAGAGTCAAGCGTTTGCCTTTATTTGTAAAGCGTGTTATTCGAGCCGTAAATCTTAGCATGACGTAACTGACAGGTGGTTCCTGAGAAAAAGGATCCTAAGGTGATGATGGGGATTCGCATTTCTCCATAGTGAAGAGTGGGAATAGTCAAGGAAATTACGAACAAACACTACCAAAGAAAGGATAGACTGGAGGGAAAGCTAAATATGGGAATTTAAAATCTTACTTGAATTGATTCAAGCACGTAGGAAACTAAGCTTAAACTTTTATCAAACCTAACTTATCCCACGCAGCCGGCGCCGAAACTTGTTTGCGGTTGTCGTAAGGGACTTCTACAAGAAGTTTTACAACTCCCTAGGGAGTGTACCTAATCGTTGTAGTGTAGTATATGCAAGACTCGAGGGTTGTTATCGTTCTCAAGGGGAATAGGTTGGGAAGGCTTGATCATGGTCTAACAAAATTCTAAGGGTTGAGAGAAGATTGTTTTTGTGTTTTTATATTTTATGAAAGCAGTAAATCTATGGTTTGAGAGGTTGGTTTGGTTTTAGCTATTAAACTAAATAATAACTAGATTAATTGTGATGACAATATATAAAAAGATGGTGTTTATTTAATCATGTATTACTCTCTAGATTGACATTTTCCTGTGTTGTTGTTTTGTCACACTTGTGATGATCTATGTAATTATTTCCTAAGTCATGAATGAATTACACGAATTGTCGCCGTTCTGAGTTTCTATTCTGTTTAAGGCAACAAACACGTAATGGTAAATATGAAGGACTAATACAAAGGCCCCTAAGAGTACTATTAAATGCAATTTGATTATATTAGGTGTGGATCAACCATGATAAGGGACAAGGGTAGTATGGAGACTATTACCCTATGGGTATCCTTTCTAACTATTATGTTTTCCTAGACATTATCAACAGCGTTACAAGAAAAGTATCGGTTTTCTAAGACCCTTAACAGCATATTCTCACAAGAAAGCAACACAACTAAGACTCCTACATTCTAGGTTTCATACAATCATAAATAAACACAATAGAAGGTTTAGCCAAGCATGTTAAAGATAAAGTAAGAACAATAATGAATCACACAACAAGACATATTGAATGATTAAGATAGTCTTACTTGATTAAAACATAAAATGAAGGAAGTACAATAGGGTTTTGAGGCCCTAAAATCGTCCTTAACAGCTGCTAAATGAACTAGGGTTCGCCCCTTTCTTTTACTCTAAAGTTGCACACTTAAAACACTAAAAACGGATTTGTATATATACTAAAATCGCTGTGACGGCGTCACATTTTAATCGTGACGCCGTCATGAATAGAATATTCTAGATAATGGGCTGGGTCGTACGTTCTGACGCCGTTTGGAGATCTTGTGACGCTGTCTTAAGATGGGTTGTGACGGCGTCACGTGTAATCTGTGACGCCGTCTCTAGCTTCTGAGTAGAAATTCTTGAGAGATGTTGGTTTAGGTTCGTAGTCTTGTCCGTTTCTTCTCCAAATGAGCCCAAGTCACGTGTATTTCCTCCAAATGCCTTCCAAATGCTGAATACCTATAAAGGAATGATTAAGTACCTATTTTGGGCATAAATGCACGATTTAGGCAGTTAAACGACCCCAAAAAAGTGTATAAAATGACACCTCATCAATAACGAAAGCAATCAAACTTGATCATTTCAATCACACTAGTAGTGACATAATCGTCATGTCTGAGTAATGTGAAGCAATGTTTTGAAAACTGGGTCTCTAATCGACCCGGTCGAGTCACCGGTTTAATCGGTTCTACCACCGGGTCACCCGATCTTCCACAATATATATATATATATATGTATATATATATATATATATGTATATATATATATATGTATATATATATATATATATATGCAAAGATACAACAAAAAGTATATATATAAATCATGGATATTTCATATATATGCTACAAACCCGTCGGGTCTAACCGAGTTTTGAAAATATAAAAACCGGTTTAATTTGACCCTTTTTTTGACCGGAACCGGTTTAACCGGTTGACCCGACCGGGTCGAACCGGGTTTCAAAACACTGATGTGAAGTACATTATTCGCTAGTCACTTATTACCTATTCATTCGCACATTTCGCAGAAACTTTCTATAACCTATATCACGTAACTAACTAAGCTCTTATCATCACATAACTAACATCATAACTAAATTTAACAATCATCAACCAAAATGATGCACATTGCAAGCACTGTATCAATGCTAGGTATTCAAATTATCACTATCATATAGCATTAACCTAATAACCGACATCACGAGTTATATAAAATCAAAATGATAGTAGAAAATATCTAAAAAACTTGATAAAAAGTCAAAGTCCTAAGTTATTATGGTGTAATTATACGATTACCTATTTTAGGCGTAAATGAACAAACCAGATCTAATTTTTTCAATGGTATCAAGACTGAGTCATCATCCCAGATCTGAAAAATTGTATCAATATTCATCCTATATCTTCCATGTTTGACAAATCTTCATCCCATATTCTTTAATCTTTGATAAATCTGCAATCGAAGTTATTTAATTTGCAGATCTTAATTATTAACAATACCGTTTAGAGAGAATTTGTGTGTGTATGTTACAAATGGGTGTTTAATCATTTGGGGGTTACGCTGTTACCTTTTGTTGGGCCAATTCAGAGCCTAATGATATTTGTCTAGATTTAAACAAAAATTAGGCTAAGTATTAAAGAACCTCTGAGTGATGGACTCAGATGTAATGAAAGGACTCTCTAAGTGCAAAGCCTCAGAGAGAAACATCAAACGTATTCAAGTTAAAGACATCATCAAGGAAGTCAAAGATTACTTGAAGAAATACTCGTCAGCTAGGATGGAAATCAACTGGTATGTAGAAGGAATACACTGAGATTCTAAGGAGATTCAAAGGTGGCAATACTCTTACTATCCTGTTACCCTTTAAAGAAGAACAAGATGAGCTTAAGTTGTTCTCTAAAGTTTAGGCGGGAAACTCAATACATATTTATGGCGGGATAAATAGTAGTTTGAGTTAAAGCCAGTACCTAGTACAAAGTTGGTAAAAGTAGTGAACAGTTGGCAGAACTGTTCACTAAAGTATGGGCGTGATGTTTCTAAGAATGAACGTGCATTAAATGCCTCGTACGACCTCTATAGGATTCTTAACACGTCGCAACTGCTTCCACCCAGGATACAACCTTGTACTAGTATAAATAGAGAATGTAGTAAGGAGTAAATGTTGTCGCTTTAATTGTTATTTGTTATTAGACATTTACTCCTTTCGAACTTAACTGAAGTCAGCTGTCTCAATCAGCTGTCTAGATAAGTTCGCTTGTAAACT
>BQNB010179122.1:0-12803 GCA_026074375.1 Tanacetum coccineum
TTTTGGTAGAGAATTTTGATGTAGAAAAAAAACACATAAAAATATATGTGTCAAATTTATGAAAACAAAAACTTGAAAAAAGAAGAGATAATTAATAAAACTTTAGTGGTTTAATTTTAAATAAATTATATGGAGTTAAATGTAAATTTATAAATTTTATTATAACTTTAAAAGATAAACAAATAACCCTTTAAACTTTATACCCTAGACTTTATATTTTAAAATACAACAAACTTAAACAATTTCTTATTTCCAAACAAAGATTTAACAAATTTAATCACATCCAAGTCTACCTAAAGACTTTTTAGTGGATTTTCATTGTCGGTCTGAAATCATGTTGTACAACCAAATAGAAAAGCACCGAAACACATAAATTATCGTAAATAAAGAAAAAGTATTTTTTAGCTATTCATTAATAGGTTCGGAAGAATTGCATTTTTTTTCTTTGGTTTAATACGTACTAAAATTCTAATATTTGAATTTCTAAAAAAGTCTTTATTCCATTGACATGTGTGTATGCCTAAAAATTATATAGACCAATCTGGGGCCACTTTTATATCTTAAAAAAATGTTGGTGACGGAAAAATAGGTAAAACTCTTTTTACATTTGTATATGTATTGAAGATATACAATAAGTAAATCTTTATTTTACCAAAATATATTGTTTGCACAAAACGTAATACTTATTTGAGTTCTTTAGTTTTCTATACTCTATAAATATTGATAGTCTTGTGAACTTTTTTTTTAACTCAACTTGATGTTTTTAAACTCGATTGCGAAGCTAAAATTTTATATTTTTTAACACAAAATATGATCATAAATCCTAAGTATAGCTAAGACACTCATGCAACTATAAACATAAAACATATACAATATCAACTGCATACCCAACACTAAGAATACCAGCCTTCTAAAGTGGAGGTCAATGGTTCAAATATAACAAGGAGAATATTAATCTCCTTTTGGCCTCGGAGGTTCACTTGAGCCGACTCCGGGCTACCTAAAATGATAGTTTCGTTGGGATTAGTTGAGTCAGCAAAAAAACCAGAAAAAAAAATTTAATAAATTTATTTTCTTCATAAACAAAACTTATAAAACAGAAATTTTTTTTACACATATCTATACTATTTATAAAACAAAAACATCACTCTCTCTTCATTAATGCACAAAAAAATTAAGTAATAGAAGGTTATGGTATAATACTTAAATGCAACTTGATTTTATGTAACACATATCATAAAGCTTATGCTACAATCATTAGATGCACAAAATTTATATAGTTTTTAAGTAATACAAGTTTTAATGCTATGTATACAACTATTTAATGCACAAATACACAAATATAATTAATTTTATAATTAATGTTATTATTAAAATAACCCATCACTACAAAGTACAATTAATATAATACATGGTACAAATCAAACAAGCTATTAATCAATAATATCAGAAAACCTTTCTTTTAAGCATTTGTCAAACCCGCAAGCGAAACTAGTGCCTTATATTTTTCATACAATGAACGTGGAAATTGATCATTCGATGGTACTGATTACTGTTACAACAATTAATTAACATTAAACATATTATGTTTAAGCACACTTTTTATAATTACAATAATTATATGATAATATGACTCGAAAAACATTTATGATTATATTTTCTCGTTTTGATTATTAAATTTTGAAAACGCAAAATATAAAAAAGAAGGTGTGTTAAACGGAAACGAAAAATGTGAATGTCACGTGTATCTAAAACAAAGTTTTGGAGAATCAAACATACTTCACAACGCGATTTTTGTATGCATAATACAAAACGACACACATCAGCTTATCATTTCTCAGCACGACAACCGCTTTGGTACTAGCAACGCTACAGTATCTGTTATTTTTATATGAAATATGTTGTTAATAAAAATCTAGTTATCTGTAAAGCTATTGTAACGGAAAATGATGATCGAAAAAATTGTTCATCAGAAATCATGATTGCAGGGCACCCGCCGATGCAACGCGCGGGTCCCTGCTAATATAAAAAAATATAATGTTTGTACATGGACATTAAAACTAGTAATGCCATACTGTATGTGCTTAAACCACTAAAACTTATACAAAAGAATTTTCACAAAATGATGTCATTGAAAGATGAGAATATAAAAATAAAAAAAGAATCCATTAGAATGATTTTCTATTGACCAATTATTTTATATATTCTGTGGACTTAGCATATTTGAAGCGGCAAAACTAAAATTAAATTACATCAAAAAACAGAATCAATAACAAAAAATGGAGAGAAAAGATCCAACTTCAGAATTATTATTACAAAAAATCAAAGGTAAACATTCAATTTCCTCAATCATCAATCAATCAAATAAGTAACTAACATTGAAATGAATACTTCAGGTTTCACTCAATCAATCGTTGAAGATATTTCCAACGGTCATTCACCGGTTCTTCACATTAACCGTTTCCGTAATTACTGCTCCGATCCTTCCGGAAACTGGTATAATCATTTTTCTCAATTTGCTACTATTTCAATTTGTAAAATAGGTTGCTGTTAAATAAGTTCAGCTAGGCGCATAATGGAACTAAGATGTTATAACGGATTTTTGTGTGTGTGCGTGTTTGGCAACGAGCTTTAGAATATAATGCTTGTTAGAGGACTGAGTGTTTATTTTTTGGATTTTGTTTAAATGCTTTTGCTAATTATAGAAGCGGTTAGTTTTACGACATTTTACACTTTAGCGTTTCAACTATAGTAGCTATGTTCACAAAACGCTTTTATAATACAAACTAACGACTATATGCTTGCCGCTTAGTTATGACTAGTTTTGAGTGGCTGTGCATACCGGCTATGTTTGGTAAAACTAGCTCTTTGTTTAATAAAAGCGTTTGGTAACATAGGCGTAGTTGTAATAATACTAATAAAATAATGTATAACCTAAATGCTTCTTTTATTAGCGTTTCAACTAAATTCAAAAGCTAAACGCTCGTTTGCAAACAAGCAGTATATTCAAAACGCAGCCTAAGGATGGTTGATATAAGGGTGGATAGATTAGCTATCAAGTTTTGAGCATATTTGGCTTTTTGAATGAATGTAGACAGTATGTTATATGACGTATTGTTCTGTAGTTATACAAGTGAGTCTTGTGAAGGTAAGACGAGCTTGTCTATGTGGTCAACCAATCAGGGTGTGGTTTTGGTTTATGCAGCTTTTTACTTGTGTTCACGTGAAACTAAGAGTGATTAAAGTAACCATTTCCGTGTTGTTGATTCTTTTACATAGCTATTGCAGCCATGATTCAGTTAAGGGAGTGGAGATTCTAACGCTGCATCGAGAGTGCTATGCACGTAGAGTAGGTGAGTATGTGTGATTGATAGAAGAAACTTTGCAGTTATTACTATCTTATTATTAACATGTTTCTGAATTGTTTTTTTTTTCAGATGTTTTATTGCGAGTGCTACTTATTGTTCAACAACTTCTGCAAGAGAATAGACACGGGTCAAAGAGAGACATCTATTACATGAATCCTTCGGTGTTTCGAGGTGATTTGCTTGTAATCTTTTTGGCACCATTTTCTAATATATAGTTTGGAAACTGGGCGAGGTCCAAAGCCTGTTATGCCATCATATATAATGAAAATGCATACTAGTATATGAAACGATTGTATGTTTAATATATTTGTCTGCAAAATATGTTTCTACAGTGTACATGTTTCAACTTTGACGATCTGTGACACTCAAGTTTGTTACCTGACTTGATGTCTATATCTTTTCAGTCTAACTATTATTTTGTGTTATATCTCGTACCAGATCAATCAATTGTTGACCGCGCCATCAATGACATATGCATTCTTCTTCAGTGCAGTCGCCACAATCTAAATGTTGTATGTGCTTCAATCATCCTGTTATTTGTGAAATTTAGATTTCGTTCAAGTATATTTTGGAAAGAGTGTATGAGGTGAATATATGCACACTAATTTCCGATCTCCAATAAAGACCGTTGAGAGTATCAGTTCTGAATTGACGTTGCCATATATAGAAATCTTACACCTTGATACGTGCCACCTTTAAACACTTGAGATGTCTTGCCTTTGCTATTTAACTTTGAGTACCGCTATAGAATTATGATTTACACATACTGGTATGTTGCCTTCCATTAATAAGCGTGTCATGTGGCTAAGTGATACCATTGGAAATGTTCATGAATTGGGATTACAGCTGAATTATTTAAACTTCTTAAACAACTTGCTGTATTAGAACCAAATTTCTAGAACATGTAAGTCTAATTCCCTGTTCTGCCCATGCAGGTATCTGTTGCGAAAGGGTGGGTGCCTATTCTAATTATTAAGGATTTGATGGAAGTGGTATCTTTATCATATTGGTGCTCTTTGAGTTCCTCTTATAGTAGTAGTACTTGTTGCAAAACACGTCTTCTTTATCAATTAAAAAAAAATCCACTATGTAATATTTCATCAAGACTTGATTTTCTTGCATCAAAAAATCGTTACTAGTTTCATCCTCTCGAGTCGTGAATTTTTTTACTATTGTATTCTGGTGAGTTGAAGTTACAGCATCACTCATTAATCATTAAATTTATGTGCTTATTATTGTTCCAGATTGGTGATGGGATGGCTCAGATTCTCAGAAGGTGATAGAATATTCAACTGCCTAAACCATCCTGATACTGTAAGAAGGTTAATGTCATCTTTCATGAGCTGTTTCTGGACTGAAATTGATGGTTGACATTTGGTTTGTTGGCAGGCACACTCTATTCCTGTATACGTTGAAGAAGTGAAAGGTGGGTTACATAGCAGGCTATGAGTTTCCTCTTAGTCTGCTCACGAGTCGATGTGCTGAGATAAATGCTCATTTTTGTTTTTGTTTTATTTATTAATGGATGCATTTTAAATGATGGAATTTGCAGACATTATATATAAAGACAAAGTAAAGCAGATATTTTCACATTTCAAAATCGAATTTTCTTGTATATTCTTACACACGTAACGGTGATAATTTCAACATGTCACTTATATGCTGTTCGGTTTCTGCTCACAGATATCATCAGTGTTGCAGACTACATACTAGTGGTGGAGAAAGAATCAGGTGAGGCATTTCTTAAGCAAAACTTGTGGATTCGGCCTTTTTGCTATCTGATAGTTGAAACTGATAGAACTGTTGTGTGTTTTCTACCATGCAGTATTTCAACGATTAGCAAATGATTGTTTTTGCAAGACTAATCGTTGCATTGTCATCACGGTAAGCAATTCATCAGTTGAATATATCCACATTAATCAGCCATTAACTATATTTTACCTACAGGGAAGAGGTTATCCTGATATTCCAACAAGAAGGTAAAGCTTCCGTTATTTGTATTTCATATCATAATACATACCAAAGGCAACATCACTCTTAGATGTTTTTTGTACCTTTGTCTATTTTATAAGCAGGTTCCTGCGGCTACTCGTCGAAAAACTGCACTTGCCAGTCTACTGTTTGGTTGATTGTGATCCATATGGGTTTGACATCTTGACTACATACCGCTTTGGTTCATTGGTAATGTCTTTGGAGATGCTTTTTAGCTCATTATGTGGTTTTGTATCTAAACAAAGACAAGTAGCTATATGTAGAAGTGGCAATTTCTTTTGATGTCAATCAATGAATAGGTTGATTTGGTTGTGCTATTTCTCAAATGGGTGAAATGTAAACTTTTTTTGGGTAAAGGGTTTTAAACCGTAAATAGGGTGAAATGTGGAGTTAGCTAATAGTGGAACGGAACACTATTTGTGGGCAAAACACTTCAATTATTTAGAGAGAAAAGTTAGATCATGTAGGACAGAACACTGTTTGCGGGCAAACCAGTTTGACCCGACTGTTTTGACACCTTACCTAACCTGCCCACTTTTGCCACTTCTACGTGTATGCACTATGGTGCCAGAATAATATGAAATTATTAAGCTAATTACTGTTTTTCTTTTTCTTCTTCGAAACCATTGTATAAGATTCACATGTCAATAATTGTACCTGATGATAAACTTTTCTATGTTCTTAACATATCCTTAAAGCAAATGGCATATGATGCAAAGATTATGAGACTTCCTGAGATACAATGGCTTGGAGTATTCCCTTCAGATGCTGAGAAATATAGTGTTCCACAACAGTGCCTTCTTCCTATGACAGATGAAGGTGTGATTCCGCATGCTTTACATGATGTTCCTCGACATTATGGGTTGTTTGGATTGCTTATCGTTATTGGCTTATAAAATAAGCCATTTTCAATAAGCAGACGAATTTACTTATCCAGAACTGATTATTTCACTCGCAAATATGTGATTAGCATTCGATAACCAATTCCAAACACTCTTAAAACTGTTCATCTATTACGTCAAAATGCAGCAATAATCTAAGGTTTCTCTTGCAGTGTTTTATTTTTCCTTTTCTATTGATTAAAACTGATCTCTGTCAGACAGGACTAAAACGGACGCAATCTTGAAACGCTGTTATTTGCAGAGAGTATTGCCACAGTGGAGGTTGAAATAGTTCTTCATCTGTTGATTTTTCTTTTTCTACAATACTAACAATAATAATAATCCTTTTATAACCTACATCATCTTCTAATTAGGTTCGAACTACAGTTGCTGCTGGAAAGTGGAGTCAAGTTTGAGATTGAAGCATTGTCTGTGCACTCACTTACCTTTTTGTCAAAAGAATATTTGCCATCCAAAATCCGAGGTATATTATATAGAACATCACAAACATTCACTCTAGAACCATTACTCTCTAAACGTCATTCTTATGAGATGCACTCTATAAACTGTGAGTGCCAACTACATAGAGAAACCTAGGACTAAAGACATCATGTCCAACAGATTCAGTCACATAATATTGCAGCATACGGGATAATTGATAACTGATGTCAGGTCATTGCCAGAGCCTGCAAGCTTTTGGAATATATTTTTTTAAAACATCCCCTGCACATTTTAGATGGTCGTGGGCAGTGTTCTTTTATTACACTCGATTGCTGTAGTAATAATTGTTGCCATTGTAGCCTCCATAACCATGAAAACCTACATTACCATCATAGCCTCTATTGCCATTAAAACCTACATTGCCTTCATAGCCTCTATTACCATTAAAACCTACATTACCATTATAGCCTAGCCTCCATAACCGTTAAAACATACTTTGCCATTATAGCCTCCAGAACCTGGAGGTAGGTAACAGTCAGTCAGTCACCTGTTCTGTTTACGTGTTTGCGTTTGCATTATGACTATTTTAAGGTAAAGACGATGTAACTCCATTGAAGTTCTTGGTTCCCATTAGAAGCTTCAGTTAGGTCTTTCATCCATTTGATACTTGTCTCATTAGGTCATTCGGATTTGATGCTCAATTAGATGGTGAGGTGAGCCTAATGCTAATGATTCTGTTATAATTAGCCAGGTACTGTTCTACCTATAGAATTTAGTACAGTAAATGGAAAGTGTGTGGGCCAGTTAACGGAGTAGAATGGGTAATTCTAGCACGGGTCAAAATGGGTGTCGGGTTAACCCGCAAGCACTTTTCATCCGTCTTTATCAATGCGCAATATATGATTACATAAACTAAACTGCTACAATTAACTCCAACTTGTTGAATAACGCGATTTAGAGGTTGTGCCCATTTTACCTGTTTCTTACCTAATTATTGCTATTTTCCCCATTTAACCGGTTAGACATAAAACATAATCCAAATTGACCCGTTATATGTATCTTGTATGTTAGATTACTTAATATACCCTATTGCACACAAACATTAAATGATCAGTTCGGATTGGTTCTTGATAGGTATCTCCTTATGAGTGGTCAGAAGGCGAATGTAACAGAAAGACAGGGTGGTTTCCATCAGCTTATTTAGAAAGGCAAGATAAAAAAAATTCACCTGAGTACAGCATATCTGCTATAGCTTTTGTCTTTGCTATAGTCTTACGGAACTATATATTAGTCAATGTATTAATTCTATATAGATGCAATTAGTAACACGTGTCTCCGACACTGCGTATATTGTAGTGATGATTGATGAACATGGTCTTGTCAATGCTTCTGAAAATTCTCACCTGTTTTGGTATATGATATAATTCGTCAAAACCATATCAGTTTGTATTTTGTTTTGACGTATGTGGTATGTTGAACTGTTGAAGTTAGCTAAGTAGAATTGTAGAAACATGAAGAATGTAATATCAGGTAGAAGCTCTTGGCTTATAAGGTCTGAGCAATATTTTAAGATCTTGCAGTTGAACAACTTCTTTGTTTTGTAAGATTCGACATGTAGCGTGTTTACCAATTGATTGATAGAATTCATATCTTTTGCCGAAAATCAACGTATATCACGACTTTTCCAGCACAATAAGCCATCCGTGCGTGCAAACTAACATATGATGCTCTTATACAAATAAAACAACATTGAAGGCGGGGAGGCTTATTGTTTTCAACATAAAGCGTGCTAGTCCGCTCACAAAAGGTGTAGATCGGCGGGAACACCTTGACTCTGGGTGCCTTTTGGCACCAGCCATTATCTGCCCCACAAGAAATAGCTTCGGAGTTTTGTCCACCCGATAAGAAATAGCTCCGGGCATCAACTGGTATTGCAATTGTGCACATGTATGAACCTTTTTCCAAACAAATCTTGCGCAGAGACTGAGTTTATTTATGTCTATCGATTTTTTTCAAAGGAAAGTACCGGCCATTATGTTTTATTAGACCGCACCGGATCAGACCGGACCAATCCGGATATGGACCGAACATTTCGGACCGACGGTGTTTTGGACCAAATCAGTTTTCGATCCTGTCCGGTTTTCAAACGTGATCAGCCTGTTAGACATTAATTGGTATGTATCTAAATAAATAGAGATTGCATAATGTATTTAGTTAAAAGTTGTACACGACATTTTGCAACTCTTCCTTAAAAAAAGAATACAGCGACGAGGGGGAACGATTGAATATCATAAAAAGTTTAAAGGTTCATAGTAAGTGAATAACCATAAACTTTTATATAAACCCTTCAAAAATATATACTTGACATTTTATCCCCTATAGAATCTCAATCTCTCCGACCTTCGTGGAAGACCCTTTTTGTTTGGAGCTATCAGACAGAGTTGAAATGGAGATGACGTCAGCAAATACTGTGTTTGTTTACGGGAGCTTGTTATCTGACGACGTCGTTCGAGTCCTCCTCAATCGCATACCTCGAACTGCACCCGCGATCCTCAACGGCTAGTTAGTCTCCTCCCATATGTTTTCTTTTTCCATTCATATTTGCATACAAAGTCTTGTTCGAATTACTTACTGGTAAATATAGTATCAACTGTGATTTATTAAATGGTAAAGTCATAGGTTTAGCATCAAAGGACGCGTTTATCCCGCGATTATACCAGTTGAAAACAAGAAAGTTACTGGGAGGGTACGTATGTTCATCATTCATCATTTCATATGCGCGCTATCATTACCGTTCTTATCTAATATATATGTTCATGATTTTTTTTATCATACTAGCTAGTGTATCTCATTTTAATAGTTTGCAAATGATTAAGAACAAATGATGAGGTTTCTCTTGGAATCTGTGTGTGACATATGACTTTTCTTTACCGTGATATCCATCTTTCGGGTAAAAAGAGAGCACATTTTTGTTTCGTTTTGTTAATCTATGAATTCAATTAGCCTATCTGGGAGATATAAATGAACAATCAGTTGCTAGAAAGTGGGCCTTTGACAATTCCTCTTGATGATGGGATGTCCCAAATATATGCGGTATAGGAGAGAGTTCTAGTAACCCGGTCTGTATACGTTCTGTAACCCTATACCTGCTAAAACTGCAGTGTATACATGTCTGCACACCCAAATGCGCACATATGAATCTGTACACAAGTTCATAAATAATTTTGACCTGATGAAAGGAATATAAAGCAGGTTCTATCTGGGCTTTCTGCCACGGAATTAGATATATTGGACACATATGAAGCTGAAGAGTACGACAAGAGGACTGTTGATGTTTCTTTGCTGGTATGTCTATTCTTCAAGTATTATTTTGGGTTCTTGTGTTTCTTTTCGCCGTACACCACTTTTACATTCATACGATGGAAAAAGATATTGTATTAACTCAAAGTTTAGAAGGGTTTTGCCCATCTTTGAGTATATGAAATTGTTTCTAGAAATCATTCACGCTTTTTTTGTTCAAGCATATCATGAGATAGTACTGATTATATATGCAGGATACCTCTGAGGTCATACAGGCTTATGCATATGTTTGGGGCAATAGTACCGATCCTGATTTATATGGAGACTGGGATTTCGAGGTAAGCTTGTTATAGCTATGTGAGTGAGCGCATACATCTATTGACGAAAAGAATATGATCTTTTACTGAGACTTTATTGCCATTTTGCTATCTTTTTTCAAGACATGCATATTTGTACCTGTCTGATGTTGGTTTTTGACAGGACTTTAAAGAGTCAAAGCTGAAAGCTTATGTGGAAATGACCAAGGATTTTGTCAAAGAATTGGAGGATACCACATCGTCAATCCCTTGATTCTTCTTGTATTCGGGCCAGTTTAAGTCCCTGACTACGTCACCCTTATGGCTCGGTGAGCCTTCAATTTATAGACTACATTGAACAATGTAAACTCTTCTACCATCTGTATGTAATATATTTACAGGTATCTACTGAGGTTTCAGCCGCACTTAATACACATTCATAGTACACGTTAACTCTTTTACGATCTGTAGGTTAAATATTACACTATCTATCTGTGACTGTATCCAACTAGTTCATCAGGATGTGATGAAAAGCTAATTCTTGCAAGAAATGTTAACTATGTTGCGAGCCGTATGTAAATTAAATAAAGCTATCTCCACAGGTATTAGAACCATACACTAACACTACATCTATATTCATAGTATTACATACTACATTTTACACTATTGATCTGTATCCAACTAGAACATCATGATGTTTAGCGCAGTGCTCAAAAAATGATCAAAATCAGCTGTCTGTAACATGTTTGAATATTGGTTATTACTAAATTACATGACCATTAGTTTGACAGTTATACAATAGCGATAATCTAAAATTTTACAAGTAACGACCCTTGATAATCAGATAACCGATACCAATTTGTTTCACTGTACCTACGATACACGACTCAACTACACCAAATGTCTCACTACGCAAACCGATCACAAAACACCAACTTCCCCCGTTTTTTGCAAAGCCCTTGTTCACCAACGGAATCAACAACCTTCCCATAACTATACCTCAACGGCATCTTCCCGAACACCCTATGAAACTCTTGTATACACTCCCCTCTCCTCTTCCTATGATCCTTCTTCCGACTACTCAACCCGACAGCCCCGACCACTCCCCCACCGTCATTCCTCGCGTCACCCCAATCCCTCACCCTATTCCCCCCAACCAAAACCGGTCCCACATTCGTCTCATTCGCCACAACAAAATTCATCAACACATCCTCACAATTCCTCATTTCATCCACAATCAACCGCGCTTTCGCCATTAACTCCCCTCCTTCGCAGCTATACTTATACAAATACTCACTACTCATCAACATAAACTTAGTCAACAAAATCGAGTATCGGTCCGGATGAACGGTGTAGATCCATCCACGTGTCATTAAATCAAATTCATGAGACCTAACAAACAATCCTACCAATTTCTCCTTGTTATTTAAAAACATTTTAAACGCGAATTCGATAGTTTTCGGATCGATTTCGACGTCGTCGTCGCATATCACGACGGCGCGTGTGGTGATCCACGCGCGTGGTAAGAACCGCGCGTTGAGACTGTCAGACGGTTGACGGACGACGGTGATCGGCGCGTGGCCAGGGGAAGAGCGCGTGAGGTTGTGTGAAAGGTCAAGGAGTGTTTTGGACGGTGTGTTAGGGTTTCCCCAGA
Organism: Tanacetum coccineum; assembly: GCA_026074375.1. Lineage (NCBI taxonomy): Eukaryota > Viridiplantae > Streptophyta > Magnoliopsida > Asterales > Asteraceae > Tanacetum > Tanacetum coccineum. The sequence goes on from BQNB010179122.1 coordinate 11,933, forward strand.
GTATAACCACCGCAGCGGATGACGGTGAGGAAGAGTATATTCCGGTGACGGTTGTTAGTAACGGAATGCGTGATTCTGAGTAGCCGTTGATTAGGACTGTGAACTGGTCTGATCTGAGGGATTGTAGTGACGGTAATTTGTGACGGTTGCAGTAATTGACGGTGAATAAACGTGATTGTGTGACGGTTATTATAAAAGTAAAAATGAGTATTAGTTTCATTTTTTTTTTTAATTTGTGAAAATGACAGTAGTAATTAAGTTATTTATGTTTTTGAGTAAATTGCTAAAATAGTCCTTGTGATTTGGTCAATGTCTCAATGATAGAAAGTTTTATTGCAATTTGGCCGAAAGGGACTGTTTTTGCATTTTCCTTCTTATAAAAGTATCGAAATTGAAATAATGGTGGCATCTGCGTAATTATTTGGAAAGTTAAAGGTTGAATATTTGGATTTGATGAATGAATGGTGGGTATTATCAGTTTTTTTTGCATTAAAACCTTTTTTTTATCTTGTACTTTTAGGGGAACAAAAAATGGCTAGTTTGGGTATAACTAATTTGCAATTGATGCCTATTATTTCTTTGAAATCAGTTAGATTTCAAAAGCCTGTCAATTGTGTATCTCTTCAACAACAGGTATATATAGAGTGTGTATTATGAGATTTTGATGATATATTGTTTGGTACAAAAACTAAGTTTGATAATCTGATTATTATACTTCAGATAGCAGCAGCACATCTAAATGCTATTTCCCACATTCTGTTTTGTTACAACTTATTATGATTACTTCATTTTATAAAGTTAGTCTCTACGTACAATGTCAAACACCCCTAACATCTTTTAGATGGTTTTTGTTTATAACACATCTTTTTAT
>BQNB010179123.1:0-12803 GCA_026074375.1 Tanacetum coccineum
TATCAATGGACTAAAGATCACCCTCTAGAACAAGTGATAGGAGAACCCTCACAACTAGTTTTGACAAGGAATCAACTCTGATCCGATGGTGACATGTGCATGTATGCATTAACGGTGAGCACTATGGAACCAAAGAATGTCACAAAGGCTATGACCGACCCCGCATGGATTGAATCAATGCAAGAAGAGCTTCTTCAGTTTAAAAGGATTGATGTATGAGTGTTAGTTCCTCCTTCGGATCACATAAAACCATTGACGCTGAAGTGGTTATTCAAAAACAAGCATGATGAAGAGAACATGGTCATTCGAAACAAGACTCGTCTGGTCGTGAGAGGGTACCGCCAAGAGGAAGGAATAGATTTAGATGAATCCTTAGCTCCGGTTGCTAGAATGGAAGCTATTAGGATATTTTTGGCATATGCTGCACACAAATCGTTCATGGTGATTCAAATGGACGTGAAAACTGCATTCTTGAATGGTACATTAAAAGAAGACGTATACGTGTGTCAACCTGAAGGTTTCATTAATGTTGATCATCTAAGCCATGTATACAAGTTAAAGAAGGCATTATATGGGTTAAAGCAAGCACCAAAGGCATGGTACGATAAGCTGTCAACGTTTCTCTTGTAGAATCACTTCTTTAAAGCCACCATTGATCTGACTTTGTTTATAAGACTCTTCGAGGATGATATCTTAATGGTACAGGTCTATGTTGATGATATTATCTTTGTTTCTACACACCTTATGTATACACAACTATTTTCTGACCTCATGAAAAGCCGCTTTGAAATGTCGATGATGGGGGAAATGACGTTTTTCCTTGGTTTACAAGTTAACCAATCCCCCTGTGGCATCTTTATAAACCAGTCCAACTACGTGTTAAAAATCCTTAAAAAATATGGAATGGAATCATGTGATCCCGTTGGTACTCTAATGGAGATCAAAGACAAGCTTGACCTTGATCAAAATAGGTCTCCAGTCGATGCAATGAAATATCGTAGCATGATTGGTGCCCTAATGTATCTTACATCTAGTAGACTGGACATTGTACATGCTACTTGTTTATTTGCTCGGTACCAAGCTAAGCCAACCGAGAAACACCTCAAGGAGGTTAAAAGGATCTTTTATTATCTCCGGTGAACTGTCAATACGGGTCTCTGGTATACGAAGGATTCTGGTTTTAAACTAACTGGCTTTTCAGATACTGATTATGCGGGATGTAAAGACACTTTCAAGAGTACTTCCGGTGGGGCTTAATTCTTAGGCAAAAAGCTGGTTAGCTGGTCCTCAAAGAAACAAGACTGTACGAAGCTATCAACCGCGAAAGCAGAATATGTATCTCTATCCGCTTGCTGTGCCCAAGTCCTTTGGATGCGGACACAGTTAACGGATTATGGCTTTCACTTCAACAAGATTCCAATCTATTATGATTCGAAATCAGCCATAGCCATATCCTACAACCCGGTCCAACACTCGAGAACAAAACACATCGTTGTCCGCTACCATTTCATAAAGGAACACGTGGAAAAGGGTACGATTGAACTGTATTTTTTCAAGACGGATTACCAATTGGCCGACCTCTTCACCAAAGCCCTTCCAGTAGATTGATTCAACTATTTGGTTCGTCGCCTTGGTATGCACAGTTTATCTCCTCAGGAACTTGATCGTCTTGCAAAATCACAGTATTTTATCAGAAATACAAAATATAAAAATATAAAACCTATAAAAGCAAAATACAAAATCAAAAATTTCAAAAATACAAAAATAATCTTCTTCGACATGTCTTTCGATAATCGATAACATTTGCGCACCTAGAAATGTTGATTAATATTAACACGGGTGAATAAATGAAGTTCGAGCGAGAGTTTCAAAATGTTTTCAAACTGTCCTTTCCAATTTTCTCTAACGGCTTCTAAGTAAATGGTTAGCTTAGACTTCCGTCCCAAAGAAAGGAAAATGTCCATTTTATGACATTTACCCCCAACGAACGAAAGTTCACATACTTCTCGGTCTTGAGCAATTTTGTATAAACATTCAAAGTTTTGAATGCTCAAGAGAAGCACTAAGAAAATGATAATTAATAAGATACATCTGACATCATTTTCTTGTTGGGCACAATTTTTCAAGATATTTTCAAAAAGAAAATTTCAAATTCTTTCAAAATTGCATGCTCAACAAACTCCCACTCCATGTTCTCACTCTATTCTATAATTGAGGGTGAGTATAATAATTAGTTCATTTTGCATGCGCTCCTGTTCCCCCAAGTCTTAGTTACGCTCATGTGATATCGGACATTAACTTGTTTTTAATCCACTAATTGTTAAAAATTGTAACCACATATGCAATTTTTAAGGGGGAGAATATTGATTAAAATGTGATCAATACAGACTAATAACGAATACGATCTTTAATCTATAAGTGCATTTCAAACCTCGCATGTGCAAAACTCTTTCATAATATGGTGCATATGTGTAGGGGGAGCTTTTTGGTAACTCTGGAAATACTCAATGTGTCTTAAATGATTTCTCAGACACGTTAATTGATTTTTATCAAATGGTTTTATAGATCTTTATGGTAATACCCCAAAGACTGACCAACCGTTGTTTCTCAAGGAGTTATAAGGCGGTTAAGGTTAGGTATATTCATTCCATGATCCAGCCAGAACCAGAGGGATCTACCCAAGAACACTCCACTAGATAGAATAGAAGTCCTAGGTATGATCGAAAAAAGGAGTAAAGTGAGAATAAGGGAATAGTGCCGAATGAGATAGAGCTAGTACTAGAACAAACCCAACAAGGTACTAGTCATGAAGTCTCTATAAGCACTGAAGGGGTTGAAGAATGAAAAAGAATTGTAAGGATACAGGGTGAAAAGAAAGAAGCCCTCCATACAACCTTAGGCAAAAACCGGGTCAATACATAATCTATCGGTAATCACAAAGATGATTCTGATATTGAAGACAAGGCATCATGGACCTAGTGATGCAATGCATAACCCTTCCCAACCACTCAATGTCTCTTAAAAGACACTTGTTTCATTTCTCATAGAGATCAACACGTTGCTATCGGCTTTCTCATTCCTAGATCGTTAATATTGAAAAGGTGGCAGTCCGTTGCAGCCTCCAATTACTAAATAACAAATGTGCACTTATATAGTCTAGAGCCAACGATATCCATCAAAAATCTCACTAGGACACAAATTCTAATATACAAAATTTTGTACATCATTATACAACATTTGGTATCAAAAAGTCCTACGCATTATCTGTAACACCCCCAAATCTGGGTTTCAGCGGAATGTTGAATATCCGAGGGCGTTACATCATAGATCAATAGCACAAGATATGAGAACGACTACTAAATGTGTCATTTAAAAAGATACATTAGATTTAACAAAATACATGTTCATTACATAAGCCTATAGCTTCAAATTGTTCGACAACATAAGTAAAGATTTTAGTTTATAACAAATATCCTAAAATGTAATACACCCTAAATCTTTAGTACTGACACCTCCAAAGAGTAATCCCCCAATGTATCTTGGCACCTCGTGCCTTATTGACCTGATAAAACATGCTTAAAATGTCAACATAAAGTTGGTGAATTCATAGGTTTATGTAAATCAATTGCAGGACCGCAAGATTTCCAAGTGTATGATTAAGCAACAGATGCAAACATCATAAAAAGAAATTACGGTTTCCTAAGCTCATGACACCGAAGCTCGACGTATATGGATGCAATAAATTGCAAATAAATACCCCTGAATGATGTTCTAACCCGCAACATCCCAAATCCGACATGGTATACGTTTGTTGTTAGGCAGACAGGCACAGTTAGCGCTACTCACCCAAACAGGGACGTCAATCCCAAATAGATCTATTTATAACATTCTCGCTTGCAATCTAGCAATTAACAGTTCATGATAAAAGGGCTCAGTAGGTTATCGCTACTTAGGCAAACACGTAATCATAGTATAAAATGTACACTTGCGTCCAATTTGTAAAACAAAGCATGTTCGTACATGGAAGAGTTAGTGAAGACTTATAAGCATGAATAGTGGTTTTGACCACTAGTCACACCTTTTTGCCTATAGCCGGCCATTCCCCCCCCTCTTAGAAAAGTCTTTATAAGAGTCTTATTCACCACCTTTTTGACTAATCTTATATCATATATACATGTATTCTAGTGAGAGATAGCATTCACTCACAATAACACTTAACAAAAATTTTCAACTTTCCTCCCTTTTCTCCTCCTACACCCACGACATCGAACAACCCATTTTACTCAATCCAAGCCCAAAACATTCATTTTCTAAGACCATGCAAGCATACACACATCATTCCTAAGATATACTAAGGTGTTTGCAACCTTAGTTAACCATTTACAAGTATTAAAGCAAAGAAAGTAAGATTAGGGTTTTCAACCTAATCTAGGGTTTTCATCTCTTGCAAGCTATGTATTTAAACGACTAAAAAACAAGTGTTTAGATTATATTTCTCATCATCGACATCATAAGAAGGGTCAACTAAAACCCTTTATAGTACTTACATTTATCAAGTATATCTGACATATTTTAGTTCTTTATAGCAAAAATCACCATTAGGACTTTTAAACATGTAAAAAGAGTTTTTACTTGTGATCATCATTCTGTACACTTTTACATATGTTATGATGTTAATGATATCATGTTAAAATAGATGTAAAAGTATTGTACCATGTTGATTTAGTGTAAAAATGAATATATACAAATTAGGGTTTTCAAGGTTACTTAATATGTTATCAAGTAAACAGTATTGCAATGACTTTTAACCTTGTTCATGACTACTTGTTATGTTATTTGAAATACTAAAATAAGGTTAAAATTGAAGTATAACTCTTTGTTACACACTCTGTATAATGTATAAAAAAGTTCATATGATAAACTTGTTAAATAGGGTTTCTTTAATAAAGTTATGGTTAATAAGTGTTATTACTGACTTGTTAACTGGACCTTTAGGACATTTTGTGGACAACAGGACATATTTATAAGTAAACATAAAATATTTTTGGTATAAATATATACTTGAGTAAATTTACAAAAGTAAAAAAGTACATAAAACAACTTTAATATGAAAAGTAAAATACATATTACAACATAAAGGGGCTGTTGGTTTTTTAATTTCTAATAGAAGGTTTGATATTTCATAAAAATACTAACGTCTCATGGACTATTCCAAAAAGGTAAGAACTAGAAAAACAGATTAATAAATGAAGGATGTTACGATAAAAACATGATTTACGCTTAATACCGGTTTTATAAAATAAACTTATATAAGCAAGTTATAAAATACTTCTAAAATACAAGAAAGTTTTAGTATTTTTCACAGATTGTACATATTTTTAGGATTCCAAAATGATAAGAATCGTAAATTTTTAATTAATAACGAAAGAGTTATGAATTTCGCAGAGGCTTAACGACAATAAAAACTGTATATAAAACTATTTTTATCAAAGTGACTTTGCATGACAGAAACATATATTTTTGTAAACCTCATAAATATATAGAACTTTCAATTACGAGAACGTGCTCAAAAGAATTACTAAAAACGGAGTTAAAACGAATAAAATACGACGTTTACGATAATTAAAGTTTATAAAAGTAATTTTATAAACTATGAACAGTAAAATTAAAACTGTTCATAACATCAGATCACCACTTTGATAAAAAATGTGATAATTATTAATAACGAAGTCGTTCCTCGAAGGAATCGTAAAATCAGATTAAAAAACCGAATACGTTGTGCATTTACGGGTTTTACAACAATTAAATTTATAAAAGTAAATTTATAAAACGCTATGTAACAGCAGTAAAAGTCTGTTCCATCAGAAGGTTATAAAATATAAAAATGTAATATTTTTATATATCATCTTAATACGAAGACGTGGACGTAAGAAACGCGAGAAACGGGTTTAAAAACGTGAAAGTTATGCTATATTTACCAATAACGATAATTATAAACAGTATTCCTTATTACAACGATTTTAAATTACAAATAGATGGTGATGAGCTATATAGGATTGTATACGCTATTAGTTATCGAAGTACATAGTACTTATACGACCTATGTTTGATTAGGTTGCCTTCGGATTCGTTCGTGACTCGTTATTTCACTTACTCGATTATTACTCATTCACTTCACTGTTGAGGTGAGTTCATAGCCCCACGTTTTACATGATTTGTTTTAAAAGTTTTTGGGGGTGGAGAAACAATTCAATGTTTTAACAACTGGGATCACAAGTGGATAACTTTTGACAGATTATGATTATGTGTTTCCTAAGTTAGCGATAAACCCTATCTAGCACATTATCATGAACTGTAATTACTGGACTTAAGATGCGAGAATGTTCAATAATAGGATCTATTTGGGATTTTGACATCCCCTTCGGTGTGATTAGCATCACTGGGAAATACGAACGTATACCATGTCGAACATAGGATGTTGCGGGTTAGAACATCATCACAGGGCCAATGCAGGCCATTTATATGGTATTCATATATGTCGATCTTCAGTGTATAGAGCTAGGGCAACGTAATTACATATTATATGACGTCTGCATCGGATTGCATTATCATACACTAGGGAAATCTTAGTGGTCCTAACAATATAACGTATTTATCAAACCTATGAATTCACCAACATTATTGTTGACGTTTTAAAGCAATGTTTTTCAGGAGGTCAATAAGCACGAGGTGCAAGGGATACATTGGAGGTTTTGATTTGGATATCATTCATTAAAGATTTTGTCGCATTACATTTTGTATATCTGTTATGGGTTAGAAATCTTTGTATTTTGAAACAAGTTAAGCTTCGGGCTATGTAACAAATACTATTGGTTAAATGCCAATGTACAGTTTAAAAGAACTTTTAGTCGTTCTATAAACATCTGTGTTATGATCTATGAAGTAACACGCTCCGAACCCTTATTCTACTGCGACCTAATTTGGGGGTGTTACACCAGTTCTCCCCAGTACTGGTTAGATTCTTGTAATTTCGAACAAAACTAGTGTTTTAATTCACTAATTTGCAAAAATGTCACCTACGTATACATTTTTTGGGGGGGAGAATAGTGATAAAAATGTGATCAATACGGATTAATAGCGGATAACGATCTCAATCTATAAGTGCGTTCCTAAACCTCGGCATGTGCAAAAACTCTTCATAATTATGGTGCATATGTGTAGGGGGAGTTTTTTTTGGTAACTCTGGAAACTCTTAATGTGTCTGAAATGATTTCTCAAACACTTTACCACATGATTTTTATCAAATGGTTTATTTATGGTAATCCTCGCGGAATACCTCAAAGACCATACCAACTGTTGTTTCTCAAGGAGTATAATAGCGAGATTAAGGATATGGCATATTCATGATCCATGATACCTGCCAATAACCATGGGATCTACCCAGGAACACTCCATTAGATAGAATATAAGTCCTTGGTATGATTGAAAAAAGAAGTAAAATGAGAATAAGGGAATAGTGCCGACTGAGAAGGACCTAGTACTAGAACAAACCCAACAAGGTACTAGTCATGAAGTCTTGATAAGCACTGAAAGGGTTAAAGAATGAAAAAGAAATGTAATGATAAAGGGTGTAAAGAAAGAAGCCCTCCATACAACTTTAGGAAGAAACCGGGTCAATACAAAATCTATCGGTAATCACAAGATGATTCTGATATTGAAGGCTGACATCATGGACCCAGTGATGCAATGCACAACCCTCCCTAACCACTCAGAATCTCTCAAAATATTTCTGTTTCATTTCTCACGGAGATCAACATGTTGCTATCAGCTTTCTCATTCCGAGATCGTTGATATTGAAAAGGTGGCAGTCCGCTCCATCCTCTGATAACCAAATAACAAATGTGCACTTATAGATCAGAGCATCGAGATCAATCTAAAATCTCATTAGGACACATCCCATAACAGACCCTTTGTCTTTGAACATCCATCCAGTTCACTATGTTGTTATCAAGAGTCCTTCGCATTATCCTTGGATAATATGCCATAGACGATCAGAGTGATAACTCTTAGTATCACAGTGACGATGGAAATCCTTCTTGAGCCAACATCAAACAAGCTCTTGGTAGGTGGCTTGCGAGTCTATATGAATCAAGCTTGTGTCAACTGGATATCGGTAATGGTCCAGTATATGAATTGACGACTCAATCAGTCAGAAAGTAACTAATTGATTCACTCTTACCGTGTTGTCTGCTTTGAGACGCTCTGGTAATGAGAACAAGCAAGTACGGTGAATCTAATGCAATCGCGTTAGAGGATCCAACACTTTGAGCTGGAAACCCATCCAGAGGAGGTTTCCTCTAAATTGAACCTCACTGGTCACATTTACATTATTACATACTGTAAAATGGTCCTCTACTAAGTAAACCGAGGTTAATGTATCCGAAGCTCGTAAAACCGTAATAGTAACGAATAGACAAAGCCATAATCGTCTATATCTGTTGTTTATACACTAACAATTATTTTCAGGTATAAGTGATGGCGTTACAACCTCATTCCAGCTGAGTCAAGATTCACCTCCTCATGCTCAATCGACAAAGATTAATTCATGATGAAAGCCATCCTGAACATATAATCAGTGTTTTTTGTGTCAATGATTAAATCAGATAAAGCTTTTATTGTAAGCGTATTGATATTTTTGAACTGATCTTTCCATTCTTCCAAGAATGGATCGTTGTACTCTCTTTGTCCTTCTCTTTCTAATTTCCTTCTTCCCATCGGCAAACCAAGAACTTCTTTCACTGTTTTGGGAGTAATGACTATGTCTCCCATTGGACACTATAACGTCATTTTTCTTGTGTTAAGTATGTCAACAACATAGAAAGCCAATTTGGTTGGTATTTCAACTATTGGAAAATCAATTAAGTTTCCAAATCCCATCTCCTTTACCACCCTTTTCCTTTGCGGAGTTAATCCACGCATTGCTTCAAATAGTAGCCTCACAGTTGCACGTCCTTTCAATACTATATTTGTTAGACCTAGTATTATGTGAAGTGATGGTCATTAAGACTCTCGAACCTTGTATTAGTCTATTATATGTTCCCGAGAATTCTAGAATGCTAATTGGGCCTAGTTACGGGCTTTAAGCCCATTAGAGATCAAGCCTATCCTTAGAAGCCCACTTAATCCCAAGGCTAGCCTATGTAACTTACTATATAAAGCCCTCTCCAAGTTGGAGAGGGTGTTGCTCATTTTTACTTTCATTAATGTGTAGCCATTTTCTTTTGTTTATTTCTCTCTCTAAAACATCATTCTCTCTCTAAATTTGCAAGTAATTTCGTGTGCTTGTGTGTGTGAAGTGATAAGCTATCAAGTTCGTCTCCCAAAAGTTTCACACTTAAAACCTTACAAACGAGTTTGTATATATAGGAAATAGATCGCGACGGCGTCGCAAGAATCCTGACGCCGTCGCTTCGCCGAATCTTCTAGGGTTTTATTGAGGTGGTTACGTTCTGACGCCATCACAAATTTCTTGACGTCGTCCCTTGTAGGTTCTGACGGCGTTGCTAGGAATTGCGACGCCATCTCCAGACACTGTATGCAATTCTTTGAAGCCACTTCGTATAAAGCTGCAATCTTGTCCCTGTTTCTTCCTAAATTGAGTCCAAGTCACGTGTATATCCTCTAAAATATTCCCAAATGCTAAAAACACAAAAACAAACGATTAAGCACGTATTTTGGGCATATTTGCATGATTTAGGGGGTTAAATGACCTTGAAAAAGTGTAAAAAAATAACACCTCATCAACCAAATAAATGAACCATGGAATAAAAAAGTGGATAATGACACCTAATTCAACCCATATGTTCCGTCATTCCAATCTTTGATAACTTTTCCTAAATATTACACTTCCTCAAGACCATTAACCCATATCCACAAAAGTTAGGAATGAATATGTGCAGGCGTCGTCTCCAAGATGGATATAGCACACCATTTACTATAAGAAGGGCATATACCTTTTGAAATAAGCTACATTTTCCAATCCTCTTTAACTCCTATAATCAAACAAGAACTACATCACTCATGGGTCTAATCAAGGAGCAAAGAGGGACGAACGCTTCATTATATCTGGGGAACACTCACTCTCAATAGGTTCCCAACCAAACCCTATCTTAACAATGTATGAGGTGGACCAAAAAGATGGTTCACTCGTTCCACACACTCTGCTATTCTGCAATCATACACTGTCTTACCCAGACCAATTACACATTCCACAATGTGCTATCTACCTACTGGTTCTATACTTCTTAAATTAGAACTTTTTAGGACCCAAATAGCTTACAAGTTCATAACAATGCACCTAATAAATAAATCTATAAGGCTTTAGTAAGTTGATGAATCCAAAGAAAAGTCACTTTTATAGCCATCTTTAAAACATGAACATATATAACCCTTTATATACAAATTATTGCAAAAAAAATTGATTACTTAATGTTCTGTATTTTAAGATAATTAAGTCCAGGTAATTATGGGAGCAAATTGGTGAAGATTACGCACAAAGGCATGAATTTCTGGAGCTTTAAACTGAAAATTAAATATGATAGATTTACTGATTCTGATACAACATTACGCCATATCCAATCAATGCATCAAGGAAGATACGGCGTATCTATGCTTACACTTTACAAAAGACCACGAAGGAAACAAGATCAATACGCCGTATCCAGGGAAGACCAATACGCCGTATTCAAGCTATGGAAATAAAATATTTTGGAAGATATCGAACATGGTCCCTACTCCAAGAAACCCCTAATACGCCTTATCGAAGCCTTTAGATACATCATATTGACCTTTTTCCATACCTTATAAATAGAAAACACAAAAACGAGGTTTAAGTGTGCAAAATCATATTTTCGATAACTAAACCATAACAGTCAATTTTTAAAGGAGAATAAGAGTAGAAGAGGTCTTGTAACTTAATTAATTCCATAGGAAACAACTTGTAATCTCCTATACTCTTGTAATCGTTTAGTTTTTGGTATCATTCGTTAACTCGGTTAGTTTACCTTGGCTAAATTATTACTCTTGTATTGATTATGACGTTTGAAGGCTAATACCTTCGGGTATTAGCCATTATTATGAAGATCTGAATGTTTGGTTTGTTTATCTCGATTGCTTAATTTAATGTTGATTGCTTATTTATGTTTATCAGCTTATACTTGTTTACGTGCTTTTATATGCGACCTATCATTCAGCTGGATCTAGTGATACGGACCAAGTAATCTAGATGTCGGGATAGCTCTCCATATAGTAATTTATACATCTAGACCAATAAGATCACAAATAACAACCTATCTTTGCCCGTAGATTGTGTGCTTAGTTAGACCAAAAGGTGACTTTAGGATCAACGAGTATGTTCTCGATTGATTGGTAAAGACTTGGTTAGTGGACTACTAGTGTATGAATTGCCTTTAAGTAGTAAGTGGGTAAAGTCTCTATGAGCTAGGCTTTAACAAGATCACCATTGCCTTAATCCCTAAAATAGATTATAATCAGCAAATAAGGATGCTTTATGCGAATGCGTGATTGGATTAATAATGGTTAATACAGTTTTCTTATATTTAGCTAGATCGCTCTTTTATCTTCAGTTAATTTGCTTGCGTGTGTTTTAATGTCTTAAGTTGATTTTAGTCACTACAAAACCCGTGCCAGTCTCTCAGGCTGAAAAACCCCTCTTATCTGTTAGATTTAGAATTAACATAGGTTTAACATAGAATAGAATTAACTTAGTTTAGATAACCAAAACATTAATAAATTGAAAGATTGTTTCTCGCTCTTAGTGATCGACACCCTACTTACCACGAAACTATCACCGATCGGGTACACTGCCCGTTAAAGTGTTTTTTTTGTTAAGTCGGCAAAATATAAATTTAAAACTTGAAATCATAAAATTACAACCACACAACGACACATCAAGTTTTTGGCGCCGTTGCCGGGGAATGAAAATTTAATCTTGATTTTTATTTGATATTTTGGTTTTTAACATTAGATTATATCTAACCCTTAGGATTAGTGTAATTTAGATTAGAGTATAATTATGTATATTTGTCATTAATTGTTTGCTTGTATTGTTTGTGTGTTTTAATTGTTTGTTTATTTAATTGTTTTTCATAATTCACTGTTCTGGTCGATAAACCGATACGGCGTATCTACTTCCATTGAATACGGCGTATCCTACTTTCTGGAAAATATAGCGTATCCGTTCTAATTCAGCAATACGACGTATTCGATTATTTGTAGACGGCGTATTGACTGAAATTTTAGATATCTTTGCAAGTCTATTTCTTTTAAATAGCTTTACTTTGAATTATGTCTTATTTTTTAGAAAGAGCCTATGGACTTCGTCCATATCATTTTACATACCCAGAAAGGAGATTAACGATGGAAGAAATGTTATGCAAATTTATTGACGAAGGAAAACGTGAGCAAGAGGAGATGAGAGCATTCATCCATGAATTCAGAACTACGAACGAGCTCTTATTTAAATAAAGGAACAATTCATTAAGTGAGCTCAGGTTTGAGGTATAAGGATTGATGAGAGTGATCAATAATACTCCAATATCGAATCACGATGTTAAAGGAGTAACTACTAAAGGTGGAAAACAACGACTCAATATGTTTAAGATAATAACACCAATATACATACCGAAGAACCTCTAATAATAAATCATGATGAACCAGTGGAATCAAACGAAGTCCTTACCAAAGACCAACCCTAGAAGACCAACGAACCTATTGTTCAGCCA
>BQNB010179124.1:0-12803 GCA_026074375.1 Tanacetum coccineum
ATATCAATAAAATGACCATAGATATTTTCAAAATCTACATGTATGGTCAATACATGAAAGTACGAAATCTATTGAAAAGGACAAAAAGAGCAATCATCGAATTACAATTCACACTTGTGTTGACGATGTTTTGTTGAGTCTAAATGTTCATAATGATTGTGTTATTAGCAATGATCAAATATATGCTAAAAGTTAACACACTCCTAGTAGGATCGACTACGTTGAAATTCCATTAGGAAATTCGTGACAAGTTGCACAATTCATCCAAAACTTGGACGTCGACTCCGAAAATTGAATCACACACCCCTAATAATATATAAATATCACACTCCAATTGCCAAAAACATAACACCATATCCTAATTTGGCTAAAAACCAACTCTGTCTATTTTTAGGAGTGTCACGGATCTACGGATCTACCCATTGGTAAATCTGTCCCTACTTAGGGAGATCCGTGTGTCAGAAAACGCGGGTATTTACTATTTTTAAACCAACTAGGACCACAAAACTCAATATCCAAACACACACAAACGAAACAAACTCCTAAAACCCTTAAACAAAAGCATTGGAGCAATTAAACACAAAGATCATCAATAAATCATCAATTTCATAGTATTTTCATTTTAATTTTGAGTCTAGGGTTTTGATTTCGCACCAAATCAAATAATTTGGGGATCTTGATATTTCTTGCAATTGTTGTATAATTAGGACTAAGATATAGTAATGTATAACTATTATGATTCTTGTAGACACTTAGAATATATAATTGAAGTAGTTAGTGAAAATCAACTTTCAACAAAAACCCCAAATTATAATTTTTGAATGAAAACCTCACGTGTAGGAATTTGTTTTTCAAAACAAGTGTTGTTTAACTATATTGTTAATACAATGAAAATACGTTTTTCTTCATGCATTAAGTCTCATGAATATCCATAAGGAAATTTATAATTCATATACATTTTTCGTTTCATTTGACTAGAGTAATATCAAACTTAGGTTGTGCGTTAAGGTTTGCTTAGTACTAGTATTATTACTATTTTTCTTTTGTTCGAGTCAAGCAAACTGCACATCCACATCTCATCCATATAGACACACACTTAGAAATCGCGTCATATTTTATTTATGAAACTTTCTTAATGAAATCACTATAAACCACGTAGGTACCAAAATGCCAAGCGAATATCAAAAAGATTACAAGAAAACACTTACCTATGCTCCAAATATTTACAATGATCCCAACATGACCGAACAACTTAGGGATATCTATAGAGCCTTGAAAAGTAGGTATGTTTATGAAGGAAGAACCATTAACCAATCCTTCTATAGAGACCTAACTGATGAATCCGTAGCTAGGTTCGCAAATATAGGCTTTGATTGCTTACTCTCTTTGAATGAGAAAATTTGTCCTAGGTTTATCATGGAATTCTACAAAACCCTTCAACTTGACAGAGATCTCAATAACAATCACTTCCATATTCAATTCGTAATCATCAACCATCCTTTTAACCTCTCCCTTGAGCAATTTACTAAGCTTACCACACTTCCTAATCAAGGTATTTGTCTTTACTCTGATGCTTGAGGTCTTGATGAACTTGAGAAAAATGTTGAGCAAGTTCCACCCTACAACTCAACCCTACCCGCTCTTGACGACATCAGAAAACTAAATCCAACGAAGCACCATTCAGAAAAAGTAATCAATGAAGGAGAAACATTCACAAATTACCAAAACCAAATTGAGACAAAATATTAAAACACCCCCCCCCCCTTATTTCACACACATCAGACCTTGTGAACATTTGTCATTAGGAAGAATGTCCAATTCGGCTGATAGGAAAATAAAAAATAGAGACCACACTCAAGCAATTATTGTTTTGATGTTGTACTGCCTAGAGAACAGACAACCCTTAAACCTTGCTTACTTCATCATTAAGAGGATGTATTACTTTCGAGACTGAAGAGACAAAGTTTTACTTTATGGCATGATCCTAACTCGTCCCTTTAAGAATCTTAAAGCAAACATGGCAGATTACCCATTTGATGAACGTTATATTCTTGTCCCTAGGAAAATGTCACCCCTTAAGGCAAAACAACCAAAAAAGCCTCCTCCCAAAAGAACTAGAAATGTAGGAAAGTCCAAGCATGCCCAATTAACAACTTCATCCTCATTTGACTCACCACCTTTGGAAAATGGAGACTTACCTAGCACTAAGCTTTCCCTTAGGTCTTATAGTAGAGCCCTTCTTAATCTTACAAACATGGCTCAAGACCAAAGGGAGACAAGAGGGATGTTCAAGAACTTGGCTAGAGCTGCACAAGTTTGCAAATATATTAAAGAAGAGATGTCGTTGAAGGGAGCTTTGCTTGTGAAACAATTTACTTGTTTAATTATCGTATGTTTAAATTATTAACTTGTCTTCTTGGATTTGCATGCTTAAACTAGATGTTACAACTTCGTACTCAGTTTATTTAGCTATGTCTTATGGATATTTTAGCATGTTAATGCTATTTGGTAGTGCATTATGATGCTTACATGCTATTTTGTTAGAATTTTGGCTGCAAAAATGTAGTCCTGGTCATATTGTTGGATGCCACGGATCCACCATATGGTAGATCCGCCTGTGGTTTAGGTAGATCCGTGCATCACCAGGCCAGGAGCCAAAATTTGAATTTTCATGATTTTTAACTTTTTGTACTTTATCTTATAAACATGTTATATGATACTATATGGGATTTTAAACCTTAGGCTAAAACATGTTTTCCATATAATCCAAGAACCATTATACAAAACACTTCACCACTTTCACCATATAATCATCACCCTCAAACACTATTTTCTTCACATTTCTCACAATTCTCACATACAAACCCTACTAGTTCATTACTATGACTAGCTCTTCTAAAACAAGTTCACCAAATTTCAAGAGAGAAACCACAAGAATAAGTGTCAACCATTCAAATTTTGTCAATCTTGATTCCTCAAGTGAGGAACACCAAAATGAGAAAACTCCATCACCACCTCCTAGAAAGAAATCCCTTTCACCACCACAAGCTCCATCAAAATTCATCTCTAGCAAGAGTACACACTACACCTCATCATCATCTCTAAGTGAGTCTCTGACACCAACCCACGTTGCACCTCCACCCAAACTTTGTTTTTTCATCCCACTAAAACTTGAACCTCAAGAACTTCCACCACTAACCTCATTACCAAATAACCCTTTTGTTTCAACTATGGAAAATTAGCCACTAGGTACTTCTAATCTATCTCCACGACTACATGTCACACGACCACCACCTGGGTTTCTACATCCACCATCAGGATTTGAGCAACTAACACCAACTCAACCATTATTTGTTAACATTAACAACAATACACCTTACCTCTACAAGAATGGACCTCACCAAGAAAACAACCCACACTTGACAATAAATCTTGGAAATCAAGATTTTCCTCACCCTCCAACAAACATTTTGTATTTTGTAAATCCAAATGACATGCCTCACCTACACAACATGTTTTGTCAATGTTGTAGCACCACAAGGCATAAGATACAAATTCTCCAAAACCGTGTCAACTACATGTTCTCATACATTCGATACCACCTAGGCTCTTCATCAAACCCACCATATTTTCCGCATTAGCCGCATCAAAATCTTTCCTCAACCCTTTGGATTATATGGGAAAATGATATTTATCCCAAGATTTAGGATCTTTAGTTGTTTTCTTTTCTAAATTATTTTTCTTTGTGTCTAATGGGCTTTAAAAGCCTAATTTTATGTTAATTTCCCTTATAATGGATTTAACATTATTGAAATTTTTGTGGTGATTCTTAATTGCATATTATGATATATGCGCTTGTATTGTTTCCATATATATATTTGCTAGTCTACTAACTTTGTTTTGTAGCACGCATCCATAACTCGATTCTTTGGTGCCCAAAGCAAGGGGAAGCATACACCAAGGAGGAGCACTTGCAATATAGTCTTTATTTTTTACTTAGCATTCGTCACCAAGTCACTTAGCATTCGGCAAAACAAGACTTGCAAGGAACACCTATACAAAACTTTTTGCTTCAAAAAAAAGGGGAAGAAAAGATGTAAACTCATCCACTAAATACTTATTTAGTAACTTTTAAATACACATGAGTTTATATTTTGTCATCATCAAAAAGGGAGAGATTGTAAATACAAATATTCACGTAAAAACGATATTTATATTTAATGATCTTCATGTTTTGATAATAACAAATATAATGTCATACTACGTAAAAGTTTACGTAAACAAGTTATTTAGTCAAAAGATTACTTGACGACGACAAATCACTTAAGGTATGACGATGGCATTATTAAACATAGTTAATGATCAAAGAAAAATATTATCATTTGCATAAACCCTTTCTAATCAAATGATTTAGACAAACACATGATTAATTATAAGCTAGTTATGTTAATCATGTAAGACAAAATAGGATTAACCATAAGTGGAACAATCTTTCTAAATCTTTCCAAATCTAGAAGATCTTTCCTTATTAGTGATAAAAAAATATTTTACTTCTAGAAGAATCTAATAAACTAGATTTATAAGTACAAAATAATATTTTGTTAAGATTTGGGGTTAATCATAAAAAGACAAAAGCTGTATCAGCTGCACCCAACGGATCCAGCAAAACCAAAGGACGGATCTAGGCTTAGGTGGATCTGTACGACAGCTGGTTGGGACAAATTTTGAATTTTAAATGTTGCCTATAAATAGCAACCTTAAGTCTTCATTTTAGACAACTCTTTACAAATATTTTTCTATCTAGCTTTTATCATTTTCATATTCTTTGATCATTATACTTGTTTCATAATCCATTACAAGTAATCAACTCATTCCACTCTTTAGTGAAGAACACTAACGAAGACGTAAAGCTTCAAGTGTTATTAGTTTAGTCGTGTCATCACGGTTGTGGTAATCATATGTCTATAGGCCACAAAATACATAGTGTGTTAGATTGATTCTATCTCAAAGTAGAACTCGGTATTTAGCTTAGTACCGGAAAAAGTGTAAGTGACGTGTACGGTTTTCTCCGCCTAAAGGGAGCTTGTTGACATAGTAAAGAAAACTCTCATGTTTGGTACTTGAGGAGTGGAGTAGGGCGAATAGGAGTTTCATAGCCGAACCACTATAAATCATTGTGTCATCGGTTTGATCTTTCCTATCCTTACATGTTTATACTTCGTAGATTACTTATTTACTTATTGCTTTGCTATCATATACACTTGTGTATATATCTTGAATATACATAAGTTAACAATTTAAGTTTTATTTATAAAATGGTAAAAACTATTCAATCCCCTTCTAGTTTTCACACTTTCGTATATTTATGGTTTCGTAACTGGAGGTTTCGTATCAAAAGATTGGTTTTAGTTTCGTACTTCAAGCTTTCGTGTCACAGGTTTCATATACAGAGGTTTCGTAAACAAATTTATATCATTGAGGTTTTGTAAGACTTGGTTTCATATAAGCTTTCGTAACATAGTTTTCAGAGGTTTCATAATTCATTTTTCATATTGGAAGGTTTCGTATCTCATTAGAAGAGGTTTCATAACACATTTGGGGTTTTGTAATATTGTTTTAGAGGTTTCGTAACACAGTCGTTAGGTTTCGTAATACTATTTCAGAGGTTTCGTAACACAATCTTTCAGTTTCGTAACAATGTTTCAGAGGTTTTGTAACATAGTCATAGGGTTTCGTAACACTGTTTCATAGGTTTCGTATCTCATAATTTAGGTTTCGTAACACAGTTTAAGAGGTTTCGTATCTTCTAATTTTGGAAATTTGAGCTTTCTTCAAGGTTACTTCATTATAAAGTGTTATAATACAAGACAAGGTGGTCATTTCTTGTTAACTTCACGATTATAAAACTTTATCTCTAAAACGATCCGAGTTTACATTGTAATCATTAGATACAACATGTCTACTTCAAATCAACAAACTCTAGCTGAATCAGGAGCTAATGATAGACCTCCAATGCTTGATAAAGGGAATTATATTCAATGGGAAAGTAGGTTTAGAAGGTTTCTGGATAATAAGCTTGAAGACGAGGAGCAGATGTGGAACTCAATTGAGAAAGGACCTTATAAGCGGCCAATGATTCCTAATCCAGACAATCCTCAGGAAGAGATAATTGAACCAATGTCCAAAATAACTAAGAGTACCAAAAAAGAATACATTGCTGATGTTAAAGTCACGAATTATCTTCTTCAAGCAATACCAAATGATATATACAATTCAGTGGATGCATGTAGAAATGCTAAGGATATGTCAGAACGAATTAAAAGGTTTATGTTTGGTTCTGATGTTATTAGTCATGTGAGACACTCACGTCTCATGGATGAGTTTGACAAATTTACAGCAAAGGAAAGAGAATCGCTAGAATCTGTGTATGAAAGGTTGACAACGCTTGTGAATATTATGGATCGTAATAATGTTCGTCCTATTCTAGTGTCAATCAACACCCAATTTCTCAATTGCTTGCAACTCGAGTGGAACAAATATGTTACCATGGTTCGTCATAATCAAACTAGAGATGCAGTTTCATATGATGTGTTGTATGATTCCTTAATACAATTCGAACTACATGTTCTAGCATCCAAAGCAAAGAAAGCTGCCAAGAATCATGATCCATTAGCCCTTCTTGCTCATTCAAATACTTCTTCATCACAATCTCAAGCAAATTCTTCTTATTCATCATGATCATACTATGTCACACATCCTTTATCAGTTGTTGATTATGAAGAGGAATATGAAGTGGAGTTACAAAGGGATCCTCAAGAAGATAAGCTTACAACCGCCATGATGTTAGTAGCTCGAGTAATTACTCAGAAGTTCTCCACACCTACCAATAATCTTCTTCGTACTTCATTAAACACAAGAAATCAAACTATGATTCAGGATGGTAGAGTTATACAAACCAAGAATGCAAGTTATGGTAGAAATGGTAATAGAAATGTGGGGAGACAAAACAAGAATCAAGCATTTAATGCAGGAAATAGGAATGATGAAAGCAATCAGATTTTTCAGCGTGTTCCACGAACTGAGTCAACTCCGGGAAAGGCAAATGTTCAGTGTTATAACTGCAACGAAAAAGGCCACTATGCTCGTGGTTGTCAGAAACCAAGATTTCGTGATGCTAAGTATTTCAGAGAACAAATGTTGCTAGCAATGAAAGATGAAGCCGAAAGCAACCTCAAGGACGAAAAAAATGATTTCATGCTCGATAATCCTTATGGCGATGAAACATTGGAGGAACTAACTGTTGTGGTAATCATGATGGCTAGAATTCAACCAGATGATGACAATGCTGATTGTGAACCATCCTATGATGCAAAGGCTGTCAGTGAGGTAAATGCTTCAAACAAGGTTCATGAACAAGTGAGTTATGTGAAACATAAAACTATTATTCACACATATGATGATGATCAAATTGATTCTAATATTATATTTGATGATCCTTATGTGGAAAATAATGGTGGTACATATGAACATGATTCAAATGCTCATGACGAATATCATGAAATTCAAATGCTGGCATATAATGTTCAAAGAGAAGCTAAAAATAAAAAAATGATTAAATTGTAACACCCCCAACATACGATACGCAATGGAATACAACATTTGGGGTGCTACATCACGATACAATCACCAAGTCATAACAAACAACTATAAAAGAGATGTTTGTTAAATAAATTTCATTTATTTCGTTTGAAAAGAATCAGAGTACAAACGTCCCAAAATATTCGTAAAAAAATTATTTCTACAAGTCACATCACGACTTCATGTCTAAAATATTTCTATCATTTATTGACACAAGTTCACCGAGTCACCGTCCTTAATATCCGCTTTCCGTCCCATCCAAGCCATCTTCAATACCTAAACCTGTGATACACACTTAAAAACGCAACAAAACTTTGAGTGAATTCATATAGTTTACACATAACAATTTGAACGCATATTTGGTTCCACAAAACAACCATAACATTGCTCATATGGCATGTTACATAATGATTTCCAACCAAATGAGTCTGTGTACCAAAAATAACACATTCATCTCGTAGGATAAAATAATGACCAGGAAGTATGCCACTTCCCCTAATACTAACCACAAAATGTTCGTTACAGGGTGCTCACCAACGGATTCAAACCTCGGACAGGGTTGTCAAACCCAATAGATCTATTTAATGCATTAGCATTTACCTACAACTAGGAAACTAACGGTCACACAGTGAAAGACATATACTCAATAGTAAATGGAATCATATCACGTATCAAAAACACATTGCGTTCACTTTCCAAAACAAGCATTATCCCCCTCGCGGGTTTATAAAACATTCAAAACACTTAAAAGCGAGGCTATGAACTCACCTTAATCGAAGACGGCGATCAAACAATCTGAATAAATTACGGAACGTATCAACAACGATCTCGATCGCGACCTATAATTATGTCGCTCAATTATAACATACTTAAAGTGCGATCAACGATGCGTACATCGTAACGGCAAAAACATATATATACTATATGTATATTCATACATGTGATGAGAAATCCACTTGCGCGACTTAGATCCTAAAACCCTATATGATTGAGTTATGATCATTCTTTCATTTATATTACACGTCACTTAATCGAAAACTTTCTATTTTCAGAAACTTTCTATTTTTAGAAAGTTACTATTTCCGGAAAGTTACCATTTTTAGTGAGTCCCGTCATCTAATTATATTTATAATAATATTTATTTATCTCATCGCACATTCGACGCTCAATTTGGTTACTATTTACCCATGTCAGGATTATGTCCCGTACGTTTACTAAAGTTACTATTTTTACAATTATATATTCATTTATGAAAGTCGTTAAGTCTAAATTGTTGTACTCGTAAATATAATAGTGTTTACTATTTTTATAAACATCCAACAAGTCTTGTATCAACCCGTTGACTTTCAAAAGTCAACGTTGGACTTTATTTGACTATGACTTTATGTATATATATATTGTTAGATCTGACCCGCTCAAAACGACCCATTATATCACATTTTCACGACTCGGACTCAAAATAGATTTTATGCAAAACGACATTCCAGATAACTTTTTAGTTTTAGCCGAGACCCGAAACTCGACAGAAAATGACCAAAATGCCCCTGCAAGTTTCTGCAGGAACTTGTGACATTTTTAATAAAAGTGCAGAATTTGACCTTGGGTTTTGACCCGTTATTTCTTGATTTTAAAACTAGCAAGCCTCGCGGAAAAATAAAACGCCATTCCGAGTAACTTTTGTGTTTCGCCGGAAGGCTGAAACAGACTCGAAAGTGCTCAAAAACGGACATTTAAAATTCTGTCAGCAACTACACAAACCATTATAGCTTTTTGGAAATTTATAAGTTTTCAAATCTTGTTTTTGTCGTAACTTATTCGTTATTAGGAGTTACGGGACGTTGAATCACCGAAACGATCATAAAAATACCCTCTACCATATTTTTTAAACCAAAATCAGATTTTACAAAATCTTGAACCTCGTTTTCCACGCCAAAGTTTTTGCTCAAAACTACGAGCTACGAAACGCTCCAAAATCTATTTTTTGACCCAAAATTTCATTCACGACACATCTAAAATGGCCTATAATTCATATTTAACTCGCTCAATCAATCAATAACAAAAACTAACTAGACGACGTAATGTCTAATGGATTTCATCACATGCATTAAATGAAAGTTATTCGAATCACAAAAATAAAAATAGCACTAGTATTAGGTACACTCACAATGCGTTATATATCGACATCGGACAAAACCACGGACTCCCTTTGTCTTTGCCGAGGGTTCGAATCACATCAAAACCCAAAACCTTAACTTCTCCAATTAAACCAATTCCCATAATACATTTATTTATCATTTCTACAACCACTTATCAACCGAACTGGCTTGAAACTAACCCGAGCTCTAACTCCAAAAATACTCATTGCATGTCACTTTTTATTAGTGGGATTTATAGGTAATAACGAGGGAATTAATATTTTGAAGTCGAATCGTGATGGATGTGGAGATTCCGGCGACGGTGGCGGTTTTATGGTGGTGGTGGTGCGTCCGGTTGGAGAGGACCAAGGGAAAAGAAAAGCAACAATTTTACTAAAAGTGTAGGAGGGTGTGTTAGCTCCTTTATATAGGGGTACACTTTGAAACTTTGACACAAATGGTCCTTCCTTCCCTTTAGTCCTTACAAAACTAGTACAAAAGGTGTTTGTTTAGTTCGGTTTACGTAGCCGACCAAGGCTCAGGATAAAGTTTTCGTAACCTTTTTTTTATTTCGTCCCACTAAACTTTGTTTTAAAATATTTAATAAAATGGGTACACTTAACGCGAGTCCGGCTCAAGACAAGGAACAAAATGAAGAAGTCCGTCAAAAATATAAATTTTGCAAAATAAAATAAGTCGGGGCGCGTCCTAATATTTATGATGCCCAAAACGCTTAACGGTCGCGCGGTCGAATGTTGACTCGCAAATCGACTAAAAATAAAATTTATGAAATTTCTCCAAATCGTTCGTAATAAAATACGAAAAGAATTCTCGACCAATAAAATATTAAATGTCGACGTTCATTCACATAAACGCATAAAATAATAATTATGACATCGAATTTGCCATCGTCATACGCGTCGTAAAACTCGGGTTGTTACATAAATAATGAGCTTAAAAAGCAAAAAAGAGTTGCTACAAAAGGAGCTTGAGACGTGTAAGGATCCGGTCAAAACATTTGAGTCAAAAACAATTCAATGTTCAAAATATAAAGAAACATGTGAAGAGTTGGAACGTGAATTACGGGTTGATAAGGACACTAATGAGAGAATTTTGAAAGAAAAAGATAAAATTCAAAGTGATTTTTTTCAAAATTGAAAATGAAAAGCTAATAATTCAACGTGAAACTCAGTTAGCAAAAAAGGCTTTTAAAGACAAAAAAGATCGATATCTTGAAGATATTGTTGATCTTGAAGAGAAACTGAGTTCTCATGATCGAATTGTTTATAAAATGGGTCAATCAATTCAAACAATTCACATGTTCGAAAAACAACCAAATAAAGTTTATGATCCTTTTTCTAAAAGTTGGGTTGGGTTACAAAAATCCCGAACGTCTCAAGAAAGCCATAGTAGCATAACCAAAAATGTACCATGGTGAAATGCTTTATAGTGTTAATTAAAATATGATTCACCTGATTCAGAGGAAACTTTTGAGGATGCGGAAGAAAGTCGATTGAAAATGAGAAACAAAATGGTTCAACTTAACTACGGAAAATTAAATGCACTTTATGAAACATTTGTTCCTCAACAAGAACCTTCTGTTGAACAAACATATTTTTCAATTCCTTCTACTTCTAATAATGGTTCTGAGTCAAAAGAAGTTACATCGGATTTACCAATTCCAAAAATACCAAAAGAGAGTAAATTGTTAAAAATGTTTGACAAAGTGGGTTTAGCAATTAACAATTTACAAAAACGAATTAATGTCACTCTTTTAGAAGATAGACAAAGGAGATGGATTTCTAACAGTCCAAAATCTTCAAGAGAATTTTATAAAACCGATGTAATTCTGCTGTCTCACTCTTTGTCAAAGAATTTAAAAGAACTTCAACAAGAACTCATTGAGGAAGTACAGGAAATGTTAAATATTTTTGAATCAATGGAACAAAAAGTTAAAGAGAAATCTCCAAAAGAAAAAATTCTTCAAAATAAGATCGATCGACTTTTGCAAGTATCCTTGACAAGTGAAATTCGAGATTGTATGTTGATTTTTGTTGAAAAACAAAAAAATGAGAT
The DNA here is from genome assembly GCA_026074375.1 of Tanacetum coccineum. NCBI lineage: Eukaryota > Viridiplantae > Streptophyta > Magnoliopsida > Asterales > Asteraceae > Tanacetum > Tanacetum coccineum. Next base: position 11,850 of record BQNB010179124.1, read on the forward strand.
GTTAAGAAATGAACTTGAGAAAAGTTCAAGTGACTCTAAAGATATTCAAGCCAATTTACTCAAAAGAATCAAAATTCTTGAAAATGATTTTAAGCGATCACAAGCTCAAAGTATTGATTTTGAACTTAAACTACAACATCAAAAAGAGAAAATAGCTTGTGACGTCTCTTAGAATTCAAGATTGTCAACATTGAATGATGAGAATGTGTTGCTAAAAACTTAAGTGGATTATGTTGTTAAAGAAAGAGAAAATATCAAACTTAAAAGCTTTTCAATTCAAAAAAGCAACATGAACTCAACATCAAAAAGAGTTTGATGAGTTGATTGAACATGTTTATCAAAAGAAATATGCTTATGTTGATGTGCGAGCTCAAAACCAAGATCTTTTGATGATAATATATGAACTCAGGGATAAGCTTAAAACCATTAACAAAGGAAAGAATGTGAACACTAAGTTTGACAAATCTAAGACCTCAAAAACACTTCTTTGTGTAACATCATTGCCTAAAAACATAGCAGTTAAGGCTAAGAAAGTGTCAAATACTAAGGTCAATGCAGATAGGTCAAAACCAATCACTTCACATTCTATACCAAAAAACGAGCAAAGTCAAAAACATAGTGCAAATGTAATCGCAAGAGGAATGTATAGAATCACACATACAGAGATACAAATGCCAGATTCTAAAACTAACATGAATGTTTCTAATTCCACAGGTGTAGAAAGTTCTAATAGTGATAAAAGACCAAAGTCTAAGGACACTAAATCAAAGGATAGTCTTAAAGAACACTAATGATAAGAGACCATCTGCACATGTTCAGAAGATGTCAAGTAGTGTTAGTATAGATTCTAATAAGCGTGAAACAATGAATTTGAATGTATGTCAATTAAATGCAAGTGTATTAAATACCAAGATTGTAAATGCTGTTAATGATGGTTTAAATAGTGTTTGTGTT
>BQNB010179126.1:0-12803 GCA_026074375.1 Tanacetum coccineum
TGGATTGTAATATTCTTCAAGTAAAGGACTAAAGAGAAATTCTAACCCTTGTTGTGACGAATCTGTCTTCTCTGTTGTAGGAACAACATTTTGTCTTGGGGGCACGGGGTCAGAGTTGTCATAATCTGACGCCTTATGTCCTTGAGGAACGAGGCCTGAAGAGACATTTTCAACATACATCTCTTGTCGTTGTGGTGCGAGGTCTGAACTGTTATGATCAGACATCATTTGAACATTGAGGAATGGGGCCTGAAGTGTTATTTTCAGCAGACGCCATTAGATGATTATCATATCAAAATTCCTTGAAGCCCTGTTTTCTGAGATATCTGTCTTTTCCGCAACCAAACTCGGAGTCCTTCCTCTATAGGATTGAACGACGTACCTATACTTAAGAGAGTACCTGCACTGACATTAAGAGCTTGTTCGCTTTCACATTGGTTAGGGATATCTGCATTTGAACCATTTAGGGGTTCACTTTCAACCTTCCTCTGTAGGATTGAACGATGTGCCTGTACTTAAGAATGTCTTTCCTGTTGGAACCCATCTAAGACAAACAGTCTTGAGAATTCTACCCGTTGGTTGCCACCTAAGACAAGATCTAGGACTTGTTGTTTTCTCATGCACAGTGGTAGTCTTTTTGATTGAAAACCTATGTCCTTTTGGGATCTGTCTTTTTGGTTTTGTTGCAACCCTTATTTGCTCTACGGGTTTGTTTCGGGTCCTGGTTAGAACCTTAGCACGCGAGTTGACTTCTTTCAGGAATTTTATTACACAAGCATCATGATTGGCATTAAAGATACATTTTTGACAAGTTGAGAAAAGAAAATGTTTGGAGTCAGAAAAATTTCTAGGGATCCTAGAGTGTTCATGTGTCTTTTTCTTAGCTTCCTCTAGGTAGTGATTATGAACAATGTCGTTTGAGCTATACCTAGATGAGCTTGGTGCAATCATGTGATGAGGTTTTTGATATTTGCTTAATTGTACATTAAATTACCCGGGATTTTGCCAAATAAAAGCAATAAAAATGCCAAAAGAATCGAAAATCAACTTGGGAGGCCAAACCGGGTTTTGTAGAATTTCTAGGTCTTTTAGACTTAAACCAGTCGGTGGCCTAACATTACGGATTGGTTTTTGAAGTGTTTGTCCAACCGGTTTTTCCCCAATGGATGATGTTTGCAAACTTAGTATTTCAACACCTATTTCCTGTAAGTTTTCTTAACTCATTTTTTAATACTGCAATTGCAAACACCCCTTTTTCTGAAATCGGAAGCAAGTACATCACAAAGCAATTCCATTAGACTGATTTGTTCATTTGTTCCATTAAAGAGTCAATCAGGTTTTTGGTCTGAAACACGAGTACTTATTGATAATAATCAAAAAAGATCTATGTAAGTCTGTTCAAAATGCTCCTTTTTCCTTATTAACGCTCATTCTCTTAATGAATTTAGCCACATATGTTCCATTTCGATGTTTAATGTTTCAGTTACATCGATGACATTTTTAACAGTAGGCATGCCTTACCATTCACTTTTAAAAATCTACTCTGTTCGCCCTATTTAAAAACATTGATTTTGCATTTGTAGTTTCAAGATTAATACAATGTGCTACGAGGTTTTGCAAAATCTTTTTGACATAGGGCAACAGTCTTTTTTAAGACAACATTTACCAGACTCGAGTATAGCTTTAGAGTATCAGTTGTCATGTCATCGAGTTAAATTTATCAGGTATATGGAACGTATAGTCAAGACAATGTTCATACTTCTGGTCAAACCTCTCCCTTCAATATGAATTCAGGTTGCTCATATGCTGTATGTCCCTGTAGCAGATACATTATCAACACAAGTCATTTGTACCTCACTCCATTGGCTCTTCAATTCAAATATGGTCTGAAAATGCATACATCAACATGTGCATCATTCCCGTGATCTTGCTGCTTTGTATCCTTGCTACTTGTGATTCTGACCCATTGCTTCAATGATAACAAACGAGCATCCCAATGCTTTCCTCGAATCAACCTTTTCCTTAGCGTTTGGAATTTGTCTTTCATTTACCCAGCTTTCCATACTCCATTTAATTTTGTGCTCATATCACCAATCGACTTTACAAATTCCCATGTGTTGTATCAGTGTGACAAACGGAATTCTGGAATATCGAGTCAAGTGTATTGTAGGAATTTGTTGCGTGTCATGTCAACATATTCATCATCCAAATAAAACAGTGACTTGATGAACATCTGAAACTGTGTCTCGAGAACTTTAAAAGAAGCAATGGATCCCACCCTCCCTTGAAATTCCTTCGATGTCAAGTGCTTTTGTAGTTTAGATCCATGTACAGGAACATATGTGCTCGTGAAAGTCTCTCAGAACTCACCACAGAGATTTGCAAATTTGCGCGTCTGAATCATCCTCTGTTCGACTACCTTTTAAGCGTTGTTTAAAAGACACTTGAGGGTGTGAATGAAGTCGTTGAAAAGATACCATCACATTCTATTATTTGTCTTGAATTTAGTTGCCTTTGTTGTTTTTATCCAAATCTGAACACGAAGATAAGTATCTTTCTTTATCCATTTCAACGTTGAATATGAAGTGAAAAAGATTTTTGGATCTTAAGTAGGTAAATGTATTGTATTGTTGTTGTGGAAAACTATATTAACGGGATTTTACAATCCTTGACGTAAACCCAGATGAAAATAACAAGAGGTATTTCGCGGGAATTTTACTAAGATCAAGAAAACCGTAAAAATAGAATTATTGTTGTGTGAAATCGTTGTTTGTATGTTGAAAAACTTGAACTTTAGTAAACGATTTATGTGAGCACAAAACGAATGAGCCTTGAAATCTCTTACAACGGAAAGTGCTAAAATTGAAAAATTGTGAAACAAAAAATGTAAAACACAAAAAAAATAAACAAAATTAAAAGGTTTAAAAGTGAAAAAAAATGAAAAAAGTTTGAAAGTAAAAGGTTATATTTAAACTTGCTTAAAAAAGAAAGGGTTAATAGTAAACTAAGTAAAATCTAAATATTAAATATGAATATTGTTTAGAAGTTGAGGGGCTTAACTTGTAAATTTCAAATTATACTTAATAAAAAAACGTGTTCCCTCCTGTTTTAAACTTCTTTCTAACAAATTGAAAGATAAAGAAAATGCACGAGAGTTCTTTTAAAATCTACTGGATGAAGGACTGTTAATCGTCGTTAAAAGTAAATATACAACGATTGATCGAAACGAATCACGAACACACGGTCTAAGTTTATAATAGTCGTGAAGTCACCGTATACTCGAAAAAACCGAAAACCAAAAATTTGTTTAAAACAGTGAAAGATTTGTCCTTATTAGATGTAGGTTTATCGGTTCATAAAGGTTTTTGTGACTAGTTCGGTGCTCGCACAAACTTGACTCGTTCGATCCTTGATATTAGACACATCGTTCGGTCCAAAAATTTTTCAACGAACCGTTCGGATGAAAAAGATCAACGTCGTTCGGTTCGGAGTATGAAGAGCTCTCGTTCGGTTTCACTTCGATCGGTTTCTTGTGAACTTTTCCTCGTTCTATTCCACTCTTCGGGTCCCTTGTGTATTCAACTTAATCACTCGTTATCGGGTCCTTGAGTTTTTTTTGCACTCGTTCGGTCCTTGAGTTTTTGCACTCGTTCAGTTTGTGTAGATTTTGACCTTTTGCCTTGGTTAAGGGCATTTGGTTGCGATTTGCATTTGTGTTATTTTATATGTATGCTATTTGATGAATCAGTGGTGTTTTATGCATTTTAGTTACATGGATTGATGAAGCCGGTATACAACAACAATATACTTAATCCCGCTTGAACGACGTATGATACAAACAATATGACGACGAATAATTATAAGTGTAAGGGGCATTTACATGTATATTAAAAAAACTTCAATATTTACATATTTTCCCAAACATGCTTCAATTTCATTGTACATTATGCATTGAAAACTTGTGTTTTGGGGAAATATGTAATTTATAAAGTTTCATTGGGTATATATGAAATCCCCCCTAAGGGCCCGTTTGGTTTGCAGAATGTTTTTGGTGGAATTGGAATGTGTTTGAGGATTTGGAATGTTAAGGAATTGGAATGTTAAGGAATTGGAATGTTAAAGAATTAGAATATTAATGAATTGGAATCTGAAAGAATTGGAATTTGTGAAAACTATTGTGTGTTTGGTTGGAAAAAAATAAAAAACAAATTATATAATTATACTAATAATAATAAATATAATTTTTAAAAAATAAATAATAATAATAATATAATTTTTAAAAAATAATTTAATTTTTAAAAATTAAAAAATAAATATAATTTTTAAATAAACAATAATAATAATAAATAATAATAATAATAAATAATAATAATAATAATAATATAATTTTAAATAAATAAATAAATAGAATTTTTAAAAAATAAATAAATAAATAATATAATTTTAAATAAATAATTAAATATAATTTTTAAATACATATAATTTAAAAAAATATATATATATAATTTTAAATAAATAATTAAATATATTTTTAAATAAATATAATTTTTAGAAAATAACGAAATAATAATATAATTTATAAATAAATAAATAAATAAAATTTTTAAATTAATAAATAAATATAATTTTTAAATAAATAAATAAATATAATTTTTAAATAAATAATAATAATAATAATAATAAAGTGATTTATTAATAATAATAATAATAAATTTTTGATAATGAAAATTCTGAATTCTAAGGAATTGTAAACATTCCTTTCATTTTACTAGGGAATGTTGAATTCCACATACGTGGGATTTTAAGGAAATAAATTCAATTCCGTTGCCAACCAAACACATTGAGGAGCGGAATTCAGATTATGAATTCCTAGAATCTGCCAACCAAACACGTTTTGGAATTGAATCAAATTCCAATTCCATCAGAATCCTGAAGAATTCGCGAACCAAACGGGGCCTAAGTGTAAATGTGTAACTACCAATAACATCAGAGTTAATTGCATAAATGGTCCCTGTGGTCTGTCAGGTTTAACGAAAATAGTCCCTAAATTTTTTTTCCCGGATCCTCTCTTTGTGGTTTCGACCCATATCGGGTTTGGTCCCTTGACCAACGTTTTCGTTGGTTTGACTGTTAAGTAAAGGTTCAGATGGCTGAAATGGCATAAATACCCTCTTACTTTAAAAGTATGGTCCCTGTGATTTTTGGGATATCACAGATTTAGTCCTTATTTTTTTTCTTTAACTTTCTAATTAATATAAGCGACAATTTTTTCAATTAAAAATTATTCATTAATATTCAAAATATTTTATGAATTAAAAAATTTACAAAAAATTCATTTAAAAAATATTCAAAAACATTAACTGATTAAAGACCGAAGCTCCATCGTAGAGTGACCGAGCTTCCTTGTTCGACTCAATAAATTGAGGCTAACAATCTTCCTCGAAGTGAGGTCTTGAACACGGGAACGAGCTTCCTTTATTGACTCAATAAAAATTAAGGCTAACAATAGGGATCGTTTAACCCAACGAGTAGGAACATCAGAACTTGGTAAAATTACCTCATCAATGTGGTGACGAACTGAACTAACTGAGAAATCACCTGAAGCCTCAAGCGACCAAGACCAACGATCAATCATTTGAGGAAGGAGAACTTGAGACGTGATGGAAACAAGGTTGTTGTATTGATCGTCTTCCACACCACCTCTGGGCTTGCGACGAAAAGACCCATCTAAACTCGCCGAACCTAGTTTCTCTGCCACTGTAACATCCTTCCTATCTTCTAGCATAAAAATTCTAGGATGAGAGGTTTTCAAAGCACAGTCACCTAGCCAAACATCTTCCCAGAAGAGAGTGTTTTCTCCATTCCCCAATTTACGTTTAATAAATGAGAAACAATCTATACCTTTAGCTTTAAGCGAGTGGAATTCGCGTACCATATCTTGTCATATAGATCCCCTTATCTTCGATTTGGAGACATCTAAATTACCTTTGACACCATGTATAGCTTTAATAAGACTAGCCCAAAGCGACGAACAGTGAGTAGACATTCTCCAAATCCATTTGAAAAGAAGGGCTCGGTTAGACGCATAGAAAGTGGAAACACCAAGACCATCCTTAGATTTAGAAGCTAAAATGTTCTCCCATCGAATCAAAACCATTTTCCTATCCTCCTTAGCAGTACCATGAAAAAAAATTCGACGTATGGATTCCAACTCATTTAGAACAGCAACTGAAGCTTTATATAACGACTAGAGGAAGAGCATTAAGAACTGATTTGATCAGAGTCAACCTTCCGCCACAAGAAAGAGTTTTAATCTTCCATTTTGACAATCGAGAAGATATTTTATCAATCACATCCTTCCACGAATTTATTCTAGTCATAGGAGCTCCAATTGTAACCCCGAGATACTGGAAAGGAGCAGAAAACGTAGAACATCCAATCAAAGCAGCAGCCTCATTAATTTTTGTCTTGCTAATACCAAAACCAGAAAGTTTGCTTTTGACAAGGTTTATTTTGAGACTCGAAGCCAAGAAAAACAATTCAAAACACTCATAATTGTTTTGATATTTGAAATATTACATTCCTCAACAAAGACTGCATCGTCTGTATAAAACAAGTGAGATATCGAAAAAGAGTTCTTTATAGAGATACCTTTGTATAGACCGGCTTCCATCACTCTAGAAAAAGAACGATGCAAACTTTCCATGACCAATATAAAAAGAAATGGGGAAAGCGGATCTCCTTGCTTAAGGCCTTTATGAAAAGGGAATTCCGAAGTAGGACTTCCATTAACAAAAAGTATCAACATGTGCTAATCTTAGTTGTGAGAGAAGAAAATTAGCAAGATTTGTTCACAAAATAACTTTAGCATGTCAAGAAAAACATCAGTTAAACAAATTGCATAACATGATTATCATTTTCAATAAGAGTAATGCAAAGAAGAAACATAATCGAATTAGAAGTGTGGTCAAAATACATAAATGAGGAGTATACAGCAAGAGATTCACATGACCATAGGGTATTATGTTATGTTATACTCTTGCAACACTTCATTATGTTATGTTATGTTAATTTGGTTGTATGTAAAGTATATAATGTTAGGACTTATCAAAAGTTGTTCCGTATAAGTTCTCTGAGGAGTTGTCCAAAGCTGGAACCAAGGGTTATATATCTTTCACGTACAAATGTACTAACATTTTGTTTGGTAACCATGGTTTCCGCTCTTTAGGCTGACTAATCCACGGGGTTTGAACCTATCGCCACACAGACTCAAACCAGGTAAAGCCCTCCCTTTTCAAGAGGTTGGCGTGGCCACTTCAGAGTTGTTTGCACCTAGCAAGTGTACTAACATTTCCCTTTTTGAGATATAGATTTCATGGCTGTGAGTTATATGGATGTGATAAGAAATGAAAATGCAACAACGACTATATATGTTAAGTATATACTGTTAATTTTTGTTTACAGTGGTATCAGGTTATAATGAGGGGTATTATCAAGCAAACAAATACTTTATAGCTAAGATTAACTCACTAATACATGTACTTATCTAACCACACACAAAAGAAAAGGAAAACATGTAAAATAGTCAAATTTGAGATTATTATCTATACTAAACGGTACTCGTTTCAGTTTGGTACCGGTTTACCCGAAACCTGTACCGATACCAGTTTACCCAGAACCGGTACCGGTACCGATATCGATATACCCATCGGTTCCGGGATCGGGACTACATATTTTGGTCGGGAAAAAATATGGTACCTCGTAAATGGTGTCGGTACGGTACCAAAATGGTACCGTGCTCATCCCTACATTTCATTTTTTACGTTTTTGTACGGATGAAAACTTACAAAAACTTATAAAAAGTGATGATAAATACGAATGAAAACGTACAAAATCAGACAAATCAGAAAAAGGTACAAAAACGGATAAAAAACTTATAAAAACGTACAAACATGTACAAAATTGTATAACAATTTACCAAAACATATTTAAACTGATTAAAGCGAATGAAAGCGTATGAAAACGTATTATAACGTCGGAGAAAAACAGAAAAAAAACGTACCATACAGATAAAAAACAAAAAAATAATATTAGTAATATAAAAAAATAAAAAACAGCAAATAGTAATAATATTAAAAAACAAAAAAAATTAATAAAATTTTTTAAAAAATAAATCATTTACAAAATACATCCCTGTGGTTTTCTCACACAATACATCCCTCGTTAAATGATAACGGAATAATATTTGCATTTTTTGTCCTCAGGGATGTATTGTGGCAAACATTTGTCTAACGAATGATGTAATCTGCCAAAAGTTTCTAAGAGGGATGTACTGTGTGAGAAAGTTCAAACCACAGAGATGTATTTTACAGTTTACTCTTTGTGTTATAAAATGTAAAGAATAAGAGATAGAGGAGGAAGAAGATGATTGTTATTCAGTAGTCCACCAATGAGTACAATGTGTCCCTTATTTATAAGGGTATACAGAGTGTAACCCCTAGCTAATTAATGACTTGTTCAAGGCTAATTAACAACTCATAAGGGTAAATAACCACACATCATTAATATATCTATAACACTCCTCCTTGGATATTTACCGTTTGCTATACGTCATAATCTGCCTCGTTAAAAACCTTATCAAAAAAAACCCAATGGGATAAAAACTTGATGAAGGAAAAAAGTGTAGTGCGCATAATGCTCCTCCTCAATTTAATATAGATATTTTAAGCATCGCGTGTCAATCTTCTAAAAAAAGTTGCTTGAATACTTTTGTTGGCAACAAAACAACTTTGTAATGAAGTTCACTGAATTGTTGATGTTAAGAATAAGTCCTGCAAAAATGACAAAATATATGTGTAGCTTCCAACTCCATATTAAATGCATTGGATGGAAGGTATACAATGCATATATAAATATTAAAAGCGAAAAATACACTCTCATGACGCATATTAATTGCAAAATTAACATCAAAACCTCAATTGCACTTATGTATGGTACTTGAGGACCAATCATTCTTTAGAGACATGTGCAAAATCAATTTATATAATATGCGTCCAAAATGATTTGATCCATATATGAGACTCTTTCAAATTTGATCGAAAAAAATAAGTTATTGAGAACTTTATTAATTGTTTCTAGAAGTTGAAGTTGTGAGCCATGTTTAAAGCATTACATGTCCTTCGTAGAATATGAGAGCTCTAATAAACCCCATTTTAGGGAAGTATAAATACTTATCTCATAAAATATCAATAAGATATTTACATCCACCTCAAGATAATATGTTTCTTAATAATCAACTTATTGTTTTGTGAATCTATTTATTTCACAATTTAAGTATTAAAGCACATAACTTTAGAGCTCTTATTTTGGTTTCGTACAAAAACCGATGTATATCCAATAGAATTTTACACATTGACGTGTGTGAACTCCAAGTTCCAATACTTATTAGTATTTACAAGATACTATGTCTTTTTATGTTGGCCAATCATTTCGTTGAGCGCACATTTGGATATTAATTGATATCTGATCCCCATCATACATAATAGCAAGCAGTATATTGTATGTAGACAAATTTATCGACGTCGTTTTGTTTTGATTCCATATAATTCAAGACAAGATAGAATTTATTGAGATCTCATTAACTAATTGGAGGTTCTCGTAGGAACCTTTAATGCTAGTGTCTCTGTTATGAGACTGATCATGGGTCTTTTATACCATGAAGCCAACACCATCATATTTTGTTTGCTACCAAATATTTCATCGAGGATTTTTTAATTAAGAATCGAGATTTGTCTACCATGCTTATGGCATGTCATTATAAAATAGTGTCTTTGAGGGATAACTTATAATCAGAGCATGAGTAGTTGAAATTTTATTTTTGGCCAATATTTATGTATGGCTATTAGATTATCCATTGAATAATAAATTCATAAATTTATTTCGAGGATCAATAGAATATGATAATTCATTCTGAATTTGCAGTTACTTCTCTCATCCTGGAGGAATTATCCTTTTTCTATATCCCGTATATATGCATTTAGGTGGAGTAATTTGCACAAAAAAACTGAAATGAGATATGTTTGGTTTATAACCAAAACCAATTATAAAAGGGAGGATCTATAATAACATATTGGCATGATGCTATTTTTTGTTGTTGTGCATATTATAATATGGCCTCATACAACACAAGTTTTTCTCTCATTTTCATTTAATAATTTAAAAGTAATTCATCGCATATTCATGATGAAATACTTACTCTGGAATGTTAGGCTCGCATTGAGCTATTAATCATGCAAACTTGAGGTTGCGATTTAATGACCATTTAGACGATGCATCGATTTTAAACTCTAAATGGTTCATACAATGGATTTGTATGCCTACATATATCCATTTGTTTTCTTTCCAGAATATTGAGGAAATGAGTTTGCATTCTATTAATAATCAACTTCTTTTGAGAGATAACAACATTAGATTAAAGAATCTTGTTCTTCTATAGTTTTCGCATCATTAATGACTCAGGATGGTGTAACCGGTCATGCCAAAATATTATAATTATGGCTCATAAACTTATGTTATGGCTATTATTAGCTTTTACTAATCTTTGTATAATGCATGTCGAGGAAGATACAAAAGAATATAAGGCATCCTTAATAATTAACTTCGTTCCTCATGACAATTTTATATTTCTTTTACGGAGCAAAATGTGTTAGCATAGATTCTTACATCTATTAATATAGTGTGTAATATCTTTGACACACTTGTACTTTGCATACATCACATTGCTACATCACATTGCATTTTTGCATAAATAGCATTTTTGTTTGCTCCTTTCTTATTCTTTTGCCAATAATAGTGGTTTATCATTGTCATACTACCTCGACCATATCATTTACCATGATAAATGATCTTTAAAATATTTATATTACATTATCACATTCACATCTTGAGGGTATTGAGGATCTTATAGTTATCATTTTATCACATTGATTGAGGAATAAGATATTATGTTGATCATTACATCACATTCACATGACGGAATGGAGATCATTTCATCTTTTATCTTGCAACAACCAGTTTCTTTGAATTAACACGACCATCATTATTGTTGTCACATTCAGTTGAGGTGTTTGTATAGAGAAAATTTTATTATATGGGTTTATCGGTTTATTCAAATGCCATTCCTTTGTTAAGGAAAAAAAACTTATATCAAAGCATCGTTCTCGATTATATGTATCATCATTCCAAGGCATTAACCAATCTCATCGAATATTTCTTTTATCATTCAGATGGAATACTCAAATATTGCGAAAATGTGCTCGCATTTACAAGAATTTCTTGCTTTTGAGGGTCAAATCTTTCTTTTAGATTTGACATACATTTAACGGATCTTTCACCGTTAGATATTCTCTTTTAATTTAGATTTAACACTGAAATTGTGAGATCGAACTCGCTTTTGTTTTTTATGCAACTTGAGGCGCATACAATCATAGCGAGCTTTTGGGATAATTACTTGCTTTTGTGCGGTAATCTACCCTTTTGGATTCTATCATGATTTAACGAATCTTTCATCGTTAAGTAATCCTTTTTGAGGTCATCATGAAAAAGAAGATGAGGGAATACCACTATTGTGGCACACTTTTGTAAAGAGTTCTTATTTTTAGTTTTGATTGATTATCCCAAATATTTTTGTAGTTAGATGGAACTCAACATCAAGAGTCCAAGGGAGATGGTCTTAGCCATGATATCAAAGTACTAATTTGTTGATCCTAATCCTTGATCGATTCTTTAGCTTGTCTAAGGTTAAATTACCTTGGATAAATCCAAAATAACTTATGTAGAAACTTTGTATGTATACTAAAGTGTATGCGGAATCTACACCTTAATATCTAGAAGTATAATGAATAGAACAGTAATTGTGAATGAACAAAGATATAACCAAATGCTCCAATATTATTAGATCAATAATACGAGTACTCTTCACTAGTACTAGGGTTTACAACCTTGAAGCTTTTTTAAATCGACTTGACAACAATGAAAACTTGTATATCAACTAATGCCCTAGACCCTCCTTTTATAGACTAAGGAGTCCTAGTCGGCATACAACATATACTAAATATAAACATAAACTTATAGAATATTATGATACAATCTATTCTATAATTATCTTCTAATCTTCATCTCCAAGTAATCCTTATCTCTTTACTCGTCTTTATCTTCTGACAGTAGCAATTCTTCTAACAGTTGTAATCCAGCAGCATAAACTTTTTGTACCAGCAACACTAATAAACATAATCAGTAGTAACATTAGTACTAGCAGTACTAATATATACTCACAGTGGTAACTGTGTACTAGTAGTCTTAACTTTACTACTAGCAGCACTAACTACTTAGCATATATTTCAATATTCAACTCTGAGCAGTCTTAACTTCAACAACCAGCAGTAACTTAATACTAACAGTAGTAACTAGCAGTAGTAACTTTATACTACCAGTACTAACTACTTATCATAATTTTCATTAGTATCACCAACAGTACTAAGTTATGCTTGACAACACTAATGTATACCTGAGCAGCGGTAACTCTAAGAATCATCTTGAAGTCTTTAAGTCCCAACAATCATCCCCTAAACTTGTTGTTCATCATATAAATCTTCAAGTTTCTTTATTAAAAGCCCTCATCACTATCAAGAATATGCATTCAAACCTTTTATTGACCGTTTTGCTACTTTACCATGAGCTTGAGTTGTTGGTAGCACATCTCATTCCAATAATCAGCTTGAAGTTTCTTGTTAAGCATATTTGTG